>JAQFZE010001602.1:0-17274 GCA_034695245.1 Dicyrtomina saundersi | reverse complement strand
TACGTGTACGCATTGTGTACAAAATTAAGTGAACGGAAAACGTTTTATGATTCTATTATGTATGTACTGAACTTAATGGTCCTGGTGAATCATCATTGTCAATGCGGTACGACTCTGGTAAAAATAAAGAGGAATTTGAACAAATCAGGTCAGGTATGACCAGGCATGAGTCGGGGATTCAGAAATACCAGTGACCAAAGGCCAAACCCAATCATACCATTTTTACAGATATACATACACGAATAATAGTCATAGACAGCAGACATGTAATTCAATAAAAAGATAATGTTAATGTCCTCAATGTTTGTGATATTATTATCCAGATGCAATGATGTATGAAAACATTGAATTGATGTTAAATGACGGATTTAATAAAGTTTTCGTTTTTTTATTATAGGTACGATGAGAAATCGCACCGAAATTTCTTAAAATAATACATATATGAAATCCTCACTTGTCTAGACACACAAAATTACACCATACACACTTTTAATATAGTTTACTCTGCCACTGTAGGAAGCATAATTCCCGAAAATATTAAATATTACGTACGCGTAACATACGCAAACGCATATAATGCTCCATACATATGTATTACATATCAGTAAACTACAAGCAACTCATACATAACCCAAACAAAAACTCATCGAAACACATAAAATCATCACTCTATATATCATCAAGTAGAACATGAAATATTATTACATAGACACTTACAACTAAACAGTTTCAAAGGAAGTTGAACCGTTAAAGTTGCGGTTCATGTAATCGTTAAATACTCATTTATTTCTTATTTGTTACTCTCCTACTAATTAATAGCTTACTGACACCTGTTTATTTTTATCAGCAAACAATATAGTTGCACTTTCCTCTTTTTTACAATGCAAAATTATTTTTATACAAGAGTAATTTACACTGAATAGTTAAAAAAAAACAATAATTACACACCTAAAGGTCTAATTGGTTCCCTCCACTTTAAAGATAAGCATTATCAACATGATACGTATTTACGTATATTATAGTATATTTATAATAATTACAAGTAATATTCAGTATGTTCAAATGATGAAACTCAATGTGCTTCGAGACTAATAAAAGATGAAATATTCCTGGAAATATTATTCAAATACGCGTATAAATCTGACTTGGTTCAATCTATACTCTCATTATTTCAAAATGTACATATCTAAAAGGCAAAATAAAAGTGTCCTTTCAGTAAGTTCTGTCAGTGGCGGTGGGGAGAAAATAAATTAGAGCAGTGAGTAATTTTCTCTACGAGTCTAGTGTACTTTTCAAGCGTTCATATTATAATCAAAATGGCCACTGATTATTGATCAAATCTTCGTTCTGGTCTATCAGTTAGTCATGTAATTATTTTTAGATTTTTTTCTTTTTGAGGTTGGGAGAGTGCGAATATAGTAAGTTGCGCTGCCAGACGAGGAACTGTAATCCATTTCAGTGTACTGACAGTTCAGTGAGATGGCATGGTTCCGCTCCTTCTTCATATCTTTTCCACATTAATTGGTATAACCTCTCCAAATCTTTAGCATAATTAGTAGAATCAAATAACGTTGAAGTTTTTCTTAATTGCCATACTTTAGCTCGGATTGCTTTCAAACTAAACAGAAAAAGTTTAATGTTGTTATTATTTGTTTTAATAAAAAGTTGGTTTTTGTAATTTGAGTCTGTTGAAATTTACATTTACAATAGGAACACTTACTATTCTTTCTCATTGCCCAGTCTTGAAGCGATGTCTTCGTAGTCTTTTCTAGATGAAGCAATAAGTTCCGAACATCCAACTGTTGTTAATTGGGAAGCTGCAACACGGGAAGCTAAAGTTTCACAAGGCATCGTGACAACGGGCGTACCCGCCCACAACACATCCATCGACGTTGTATGTCCATTGCAAAGAGGAGTATCTAAACAACAATCAGCTAACTGCCCTCTTCGCACGTGCTCTTCTTTGGCAGCTACATTACTAAATATGATTCTTCCTGGTTCTAATCCCATAGAAGCAGCGGCATTCTGAGAAACGAAACAAATTATACATTAGTACAAAGAAACAGAGCTGGATTATTAGAAAGCCAATATGTGACTGCCAGATGACAGCACCTAAGGTTGCAGAAATCAATAAACTCACCAAAATATTGGCTTCCCCAACCGCAGGGAACCTCAGGAGCCACAAAACACCTTTGGGGACTCGTTTAAGAATCTGTAAATCAATATTGACATTTTCGTTAACACATACCCACATTCTAATTAATGCCAATATATTAATGCCAATTAATGGCCAACGTTTAATTTGTCATTCACGTAATATTACTGACTTACATTAACCCACATAACCAGCGTGGGAGGATCAATTTTGTATAATTGATTGAAATTGCAAAAAATAATGGCATCATCAGGTAAACCATACTGCTGTCTTGAGGTAATGAGAATACTTTGTGGTACTTCTTCTCCAGTCGCGGCTTTATTGTTAGTTTGAGGAGCTGCTAAGCCGTTTTGAATTATTAAGCCATTCACAGTTGTCTGTATTTGTCCCGATCGTATCATAGTCTATAATTTTCAAAACCAATGGCTTCATAAACTTTTTGTTCTTCTCTCATTAACACTTTTTGTTCTACCCTCATTAGCACACCCAGTATAATGAAAGACGGCATCCATAAATTTAAATATGTGTTAATTACCTCTATCGCTGTTGTGGTAGGAAGTTCAGCTACTTTCATTGATATTGTAAGTTGCTGAGTCGTATCAGCTAGTGATGCATGAATAATCTCATTAATTTCTTTCACGTCAGTGTGCTTCAAAACTGGAGTTAAATCCGGTGCGTTAATCACTGCTACGTTATCTGAGAGGGATTTATTGGGTGATGAGCTCTGAAAAGTAAAAACAAAATCAGATTATTAATTTAAATTCTAATATAATTTCTTAAATACAAAAACGAACACGGTTATTACAAATATCTATACGTTAGCAGTGAAGCTAATGTGTGACAAGTCAAGAAACAAGCTAATTACCGAATCTTTTATGACAACACGTTCGGCCATGTGAGGAAACATTTGCTTATGGTCACCAATAAAGTAAGTGTGAGGCATATAGGCAAATTTTTCGCTATAATGACTTGAATACTCTACAGGAGAAGTGACTTTATCTGTAACGATGTAATCCATGTACGATGCACCGCTTGAGCCTGGATATCCCAGCCACATAACTTGAATAGGGGCTGGCTTAAGAGCAAAGATTTCATTTCGGGCTCCTTTAGTGTACCCATTCATATTGACAAGAATATGGATTCCATCAGAGTTAATTATATCTGCTGCCTTCCCATTGCATGCAATCTGTATTCAAGAAATATAAATTTTGTTAACTTTACATTTAAAATCTCTCTTAGCAAAATACAAAACCCGAATTTAAATTTGTGAGTTATATACCCCCGACAGGTCGACAAAATGCTCCGCTTTGCGAGCAATATTGGTTCGGAATGTTGTACCATCATCAGGACTGAGAGCGTAACAAAAAACTTCCACATTTTCACGGCGATGAAATCCAGGAACGGACTGCATGAGATGAGACGTCGGATGATTACCAAAATCAGATGAGACATATCCAATTCTTAGTCTTCTTCCCCCAAGACTTTTAAGAAATGGGTATGGTAGTTTATGAAGCACCGAAATCTATCGAAATTAATATATTTATTAATAACGCATCCCAGTTCGTCCAAAAATATCTTTGCAAATCAAAGAAATTCAAATTTAATTACCTTTTCCGAGCACATAGTAGCATGTTTCGCAGCAATCTGTTTTCTTTGCTCATGGGTCAGTGGGTAAAGCATCGAGTGATGTGGATGTACTGATGGTAATCGATTTTTCTCCAACTGCTCTGCAACTATCCTCACCTGTTACAATAATGAAAAATAAACAATTAAATCAATATTATCAACACACTGGAATTTTACAACACCTCCTTCATTATGGTTACTAGATATGTACTTACAAGTTTTTCCATACGATCCTCGTAGTCAGACCAATCACAAATAATTTGAAGACAATGTACAAGGTTACAGTAGGCATCTGGGAAATCTGGTTTTAATTTGAGTGCTGTTCGATAAGACTGAATGGCTTCGGGGATATTTCCAGAATCCTTGTGAATCGATGCCAAATTAGAATGAGCATCTGCAAATGCTGGATTAATCTGAATCGCTCGAGTATAGCACTGAAGAGCTCCCTGAACATCTTGCATTTCTTTCAACGTATTACCCATATTGCTGTACGCATCCGCAAAAGTTGGTTGTATTCTAAACATTCCCATTAAATACAATCCATCGTTAAATTTAATTTTATGCATCTGAAAATGTCATATTAGCCTTAAAATTTCGATAACTAGTACTTTGAGGCTAATTGGATTGATTTGCCAATGTCGTCCCTTCAAGGAAGTGCACTGACTTGTTTCAATTAAACCTAAATTAATTTGCAGCCTATTTACCTGATAGCTTCCTTGTAGTGTATTAAGGCTTCAGGTAATTTTCCCTGTTGCTGTAAAACGGATGCGAGATTTGAATGAGCAGCTGCAAATTCTGGGAAAACTTCAAGGGCTTTCAAATACAGACGCGTAGCCTCTTCAATGTGACCTTGTTCTCTCTTGATATTAGCCAAATTGTTTAGAGAGTCGGCATGAGTTGGACACAGTGTGAGCGCAGTATTGTAGCAATCCTCAGCTTCTGTCACGGATCCTTTTTCTTTTAATGCATTAGCCAGGTTACAATAAGCATCAGGAAAATTAGGTTGCAACTCTATTGCCCGTTTATAGGTTTCAATGGATAAATCTGTTAATCTGTGAGAATATGACACCCAATAATTATTATTTATTAGCTGACGGCTGACAACACTTTAATCATAACAAAGTATCAGAACATATCAATTACTATTCGACAAAAACTAGAAAATATTTATTGTATTTTCCGTACCCCTGTTCGTAGTAGACACAAGCTAAATTTCCATGAACAACTGCATTCGCCGGGCTCAAGTTAAGAGCTCGTAAGTACGAAGCGACGGCTCTATAATTTGATACAGAATGCATTCATTAAGGCAAATTAGAGACCCACATTGGAGCAATAATAAATCCGATAGAAATTTACTCAACTAAAAACAAGTCAACCAAAAACTCAGTTGTTGCAAAAATAAAAGGTGACACAAAAACGAAATAGCTAACCTGTCGAAAATTCTGGCTTCTTTAAGGACATTTCCAAGGTTAATGTAGGCATCTAAGAAGTTTGGATCGAGTGTAACAGCCTTCTCGAAATGATGAATCGCAAGCCAGATTTCTCCAAGAGCATTAAAAACGCAACCGAGATTGCTCCAAGCAACTGCGAAGTCCGGGCGAGTCTCGATGGCCTTGAGGTAGCATGCCTTAATTTGAGGGAATGGGAAATACCGGTCAGAGGATCGTACATGGACATAAGGAGAAGGGTAATGAAATTGTAAGACAAAATGTTAATAATGTAGACAATGGTTAAAATCAAGGATTATGTAGGAAAATTAGTCAATTTGAGAGGAGCAAATCAAAGAAAATACCATTAGCTTCCACTGCCTACATGTATTCATTTTTTTAATTCGAAGCGTGGAAGATAAAAAATCAGCATCTACACTTCGCGCAGAAACAACGGTAGCGCAACCAAAAGAACGCGCAAATCTTTACTCCACCAAAAAAGGCAAGTAAGATTTCCTGTACATGCGATGCAACCTTGTCGTATTATTTGATGCTATTTACGGCCGCAAGTAAAATTACGCGCTCCCTCCACCTCCAGATGATACAAATGCCTCATTATAATCATCGCTACTACAATTATTTTAAAATCTATTTACTTCTGAAAAGTTACTCGGTATTGCGCCACCCCAACCGATACAGCTAAACATACATTTTAGCAATGTAAGTTATGCCTCCCAGTGCAACGTATACTGTACAAGCGGCGCGGAAATTTGTACATACGCACATGCAGGCACATTGGTCCCTTGGCCTGATATGCAAATCTCTTTAATCCGCGCGTTTCCTGATGCTTTCAGCGCGCGTTTTGCTAGATGACGCCTGGCGCAAGTCATCGTGGACTTATTAAATTCGGAATATCATGCAGTCTACAGAAAACTAAAAAACGATGCCACTAAAAACCTTCGCGCAATTTCCCTACTCTTCCCCCTTTTATCCTGATTCCTAAACGAGCGAGCGCATTGATACCAGCATCCGCGCAAATACAACTGATCGCGTCCGCGCAGCAATGCATAATGGCAAAGGCAAATATGGATAACGCCAAGGAAATAAATTGGAAAAAATACATAAAAACCAATAAACGGGGGAAAATGAATGCGCGCAAAAAATAAATCTGGATAGGATGACAGATTACACATCATCGCCGTTCTCCCATGCGGGCAGAATAGACACGTAATGAATCGTCAGAAATTAAGGATAGCCAAAGGAAAAATAAAATCAATCGGTAATGGCGCACAATCGAATCACAACAATGGGCTGGGCCACTCGATGAAAGTCTTGTAAAGCGAAGTCTGTCGTACCATAAGTCACGCCGCCGAATCACCATCGTCTTTCTGGCTATATTAAGGAAGTATCGCCAGTCGCCAGAGTACATCCGTGACGAAGAGATGAAGGAAGAAGTCCAATCGGTTCTTGTCCTTACATTGTATCCAGTTGTCTCTTTGTACTTTGAAACTTCCCCTGGCCTACCTAACATCTCCTATGCGTGATCTCCTACAACTTACCCGGACAAGATCAAAAATGAAATCAATCATTAGTGTCTGTTGTACAGAGTCATCTAATCCACTTGAGTAAATAGGCTTTTTTTAAAAATATGTTTTTCCTTGTGCAACTGTATTTTCTTCAAGCATTTTAGTTTAACTGCGGTACTACACTTGAATTAAAATGAAGGCATCTCTGTACAATCGAAATACTACAACTGCAATCATTTCAATTCAGGTGATTACGTATAATGACTCCAGTGGGCATGCATTTCCTAAGCGCTTCAGTGTGGGTTAAGGCGGCGCAGCGCTTCCAGTTCCCCATTCCTCTCCTTTATACAGCAAATAACAAAGGTACGTACTTGTTTTGGTATGTACAAAGCATCCGATAATTAATATTTACATGATTTTTGTCATATTTGATTTTGAGAGGAATGGTCCTGGCAAAATGAAATCAGCAGACGGCGCTCATTGCAAACTAAAATTAGCCAATTAAATGATAATGCGCAAACCAAATAATTATACTCTCCTTTTCCATCTTCCATGATCCCTCTTTGTACTAACTGTGGTTAAACAAAAAATATACTATCATCGTATAGTATTTTATAAATGTAAATTTGAATTGATAAGCAAAATAAAATAATCTGAAATTTAACTTTAGGAATACTAGAAAAACAACGTGGAATCAGAGAATAAATTATAAGGTAACCCTAAGCTTGCGTTGAAGGAGAGCGCCAACACTAACACTGCAGTTGGAGATGCAAAAATAATTGTCAGAAATAACAAAACCGCACGTAAAATGAATTAAGAACAGCATACGACGCGCAAGAGAAGACAACCAGATGAGCTACTGTGTGCAAGAAGGGAATATTACTCCGTATTTCAGATGGCTCAGCCGCCATCCAGGGACACCATCTCCGGAATATGTTTAGGTAGGCCTAACCTCCTTATTTTTCGTGCACCTTTCCGGACAAGAATCCTTCAGCCACGCAGACATGTGATGAAAAATGTTCCATAAAACTGCTCGGTTGTGTCACAACGCTCAAGTTTTCCGCCTGTGCAGGGTCACGTACAATTGGTTCCAGTAGAAAGAATCCCCATGATGTCAAGTCCGTGGTAGTTCGCGCGAAATGCGGGCGCACAAGGCAGCGCAAGTGGTACAAATAAAAATAAAACCCCTAACCCACAAAGAGCAAAATCCTTTCCAGCGTATTTGCCACAAATTTCGCTGTTCTAATAATCATTCGCCAAGATGCTTGCGTAAAACCCATGCCCAAAGGAAAAATTTCACATCAAATATAATTCCTTCACGGACTATCAAAATAATATCTAATGTTAGCGTGCATGTTATGCACGAAAATTAAAACGGAACATAAAATTGCCAGTAAGGAATAAAGTTGGACGTGAAATTCGTCATTACAAGGCCCTTACTACTTAAATAAATCAAGCCAAACACATAACTGCCAACCATCGGTTTAGTTACCTTAGCTTCATCCAATCTACCCAATGCTTTCAAAAGATTTCCCAAATCACTCCGGACACAGTAAAGATCCTGTAAAGAAAAGCATAAAAACAGTCAGCTTTCTTACTACACACAATAATAAAATAAGTAACTACCTACCCATTACTCCACAACCAAAGTAATGCAAACCGTAAAACCGAGAAAGTATGATGGGTAAGTGAGATTCGCGATGAATTATGTATGACAGAGAAGGAAATTAATTAAAATGTGATTAACTGCTTGGATAAATTAAGTAAACATCTGCTAAATCAAAGCATGCAAAGTATGCATTTAATATGTAGTACAAAGTAGATAAATTAGTTGAATGGGTCTACCTACTAATAATGTCATGCATAATTTAATACATATTTAATTCATCATCATAATATTCCCTTTCTTTCAGTTTTGTTTGTCCTCTTGGGACTCACTATACTGTGCATACATACAGCAGAGAGCAGGATCAGGACTGAAGTAAAAGAACAAAGAATAAAAATGGTGCATAAGTCTTTCCGCAATGCTGGTATTTTCTTATGACGGTGAAATTAATCGCAGATCGCAGCATGGTATAAAGATTCTCCCGAGATAATAATATTTGAGGAGGCTGGGTGATCGATGCATTTTCTCTTGTTGCTTTTTATTAAACTTGCCAAAGTCTGGCTCAGCCTGGCTGCATGTTTGTGTGTGTGAGAGCGAGAGAGAGACAGAGAGGAGAGAGAACGCCGCAATGTAGAAGAGGGGGGAAATATAGGGATCTGTACATGGTTGCGCCTGTGGGACTTCCTGCCGATGGCTGCGTACGCATTCTATACTTAACTCTTAACTCCTACCAACAAGAACCTCTCTATCCCTATTTTACGTCTCCATTGCATTGTCCCATTTTATTCTACCTACCTACAGTCAGTCATGGCAGATACATTATTATGCCTACACTACGCGTACAAATATTTAGCTATTTGTCCCCATATAAAAAAATATCAGGGCTACATAATTGTCTTAACGTAAATCCTTCGAAGAATACAAATGGAACAACAAAATTCCTGACACTCCTTTCGTGTCGCATAACTTCCCTCATCAAGCCGTAGGATCCCTAAAGGAATAGAGGAAAATCCCATCGTGTGGAACGAGCGTAAGGTGGACAACTTCTTTTGAGCATGATGCTTAATGGTAGTTGAGGACGAAGGAGGAGGGAAGCTTACTCGTTGTTGGTGGGAAGATTTACGGTAGCAGGGTGGACATGGACGGGACGAACGATGATGATGAGAGAGCGGTTTAGGATACAGAGATAGGGAATAGGGAGAGAGTGTAAGAGGATCGAATCCTAACCTAGTCTTTGCTACGTACGAGTGACTGCCTAAAAGCTAATTGAAAGCACCCTATTCCATCCCATGTACCTACTTCTTTTCTGCCTATGTTCCTCCATATAAATCCAACAAATAGTAGGCTCTTCCCTAAACCTTATATCGAGAAGCTGAGAGGATGAGGACTGCCTTCATTACCATCAACTTACTTATTCCAATGTTTCAAATATACGTATTTTTTTTTCAATATGGAAACTAAATATTAATGGAGTTGGGTTTTATACAATTATTAAGAAATATTATTAAGAAATACTATGACAAAATACCTACGTCCTACTTTAAATTCAGAGAGACTGAGCCAAAAATTGAATCAACAATATGCACCGATATATGCAACAATATTATATGCCTTTCTTCTGAAATGTTTAAATGCCACTAAACCTCAAGCATGCCGTTTAAGTTATGCAATATGACAGTCAATATACTACATAGGATATTTTGAAAATTTTTGATAAAACTGGAGCGTACCGGATTATATTGTAGTGCCGTGATGTATGCTTGAACTGCTTGTTCCATTTCTCCAGCGGCGACTAAAGCAGCTGCTAAATTTATGTATCCATCAATAAAGTCTGGTTTCAATCGTACAGCATGACGATAATTTTCCAATGCTTCTTGTAACTGTCCCTTCTCTTTGAAAACATTCCCTAGATTTGAGTAAGCTTCGGCTAGTAATGGATTCTGTTTTATTGCCAATGTACTGAACTGAGCTGACCTGGGAAACAAAAGGAGATAATGAAAAAAATAAGAACAAAAACAATTTTAAACATGATGCATGAAGTATGTAGACTATGATAAGTTTACAAGTTATACGAAAAAATCAAAATTACTTTTCCAACTTTCGGCATTGAAAATGGATCGATGAGAGCAACAATAGCACTGAAGTATTATTTGGTTCTTGTCTCCACAACTGCATACAATGCCTCTCGGCATTTTCATAATCTCCAGCTTGATATTCTCGATGGGCCAAGTCCAAGAGTCCTAAAAAAAATAAATTCATAATATACATATGGCCCAAGTTAGCATTCATGGAATTTAACAGCTCCTTCCTGAGATATTCAGTGCGGTAAATAAAAATATTGTTGCTGGTACATAGGTATTCATTCACGCAAATTGTAAATTAAATGTTGAATATGGACACACCGTACCTTGTTGATCTATGATAATAAATGTGTGTTTACCCAAAGTTGTAATCGGCTCTGCCATTTTCAATTGGAGCTGAACATGATGAGGCTGGAGAACGGCTGGGACACTTGTGTCAGTGACACTGACATTGGCCATCCGTACATAGCGGAAAGGAGCCCCAACATTCCCAGTTGCTCCATTTTGTTGATTATTTGTGTTACTGTTGTCCACCAGAACAACTCTTCCCGACGTCTGATGGTGATGATGAGAGTAATTGGTCTTATTCAGAATTAAAACACGATCACTCATTTTAAAATCTATTGATTAGGGCACATCGGACTTTAAATTTTTTTTTAATATTTTTTTAAATCTATATTTAATAGCGTCACTTTGTGAGTGAGAGACTCCAACTCTACTACACAACAAGGTGATTTGTACGTCTTTTTTTAATAAATCAACCGTTTAACACTTTCCGCTCGTGTCTTTCTTCATGGAAAGGTTTTTAAATAATATATATATTTATATATTTTTTAAATATAAACACGTCAATGAATAATCTTCACTTCCAGGCTCCACACAATCCAAAAAAAGCCCCACTATTCCTAGAGTTTAGTTTAACTCTTCGAATGTAAGTTAAACAAACTGTGAAACAACAGAGCTGTTAAGTGCGAGATGGAGAAGAACTCTAGAAGAGAGAAGATAGCATTAGAGAGTGTGGAGTCGTGTGCTGAAGAAATGACCTCAAAGGAGCTCCGCCTCCCTTTCCTACGTCAACCACCTCTTCCCTCCAAGCCACATCCCACCAACCCACACCGAGCGCTACCGAGAACAGTCACTACTTTTCCATCTCCCATCATACCACATTCCACCTACGAAATCGTCCGTAAATGATGTCATTGGTAGGGTGGGTATTGATGACATGTCATGTTAAAGACGTCATGTTAGCCGTTTTTGCAATGATAAAGTGATGACATGAGGGTGGGTTGGTAAAAAAGAGAGATAATTTGGTTGACATCATTTACGGACCATTCCTAATCACCTGTCCCACGGTATGAACACTACGCTCTGCATCCTCGTCAATGCTACGAAGTACAACTGACCAGGTACGCGAAATTCAAAAGGATTGACTCATTCAAAAGTTTGTACACTACATGCAGTACTTACATGCTGCTGCGGACATCCCTCAATACTTTTAAAGGCAAAATTAATGTATTCTTATTTTAAAATTTCCAACCCAAAATTTCACCCAAATATAATCGAAAGACAAGTTTTGACATTAACACTAAAATATAAGATAAACATTTAGCTTCTTTTCGTTCAATTTTGATAGGTAAATATCCGAGTAAAAGTGATTTTGACACTTGGCTCTAATAGTGACAGCATCCAAATGCAATAATAATTACTGTTTCTTGTGCCCTGTCCATAATACCAACACTACTGTATAACTGCGTCCCAAATTGTATTCGTCATTAGTGGAAAATTTATAATACGTAAAAACAAAGGATAATCTAAAATCAATAATAAGAGCAGGAACCCTTTGCCTTTTGGGTTCTTAAATAACCTTCCCATCACATATGCATACAAAAACAAAATGCACCACTGCTGCAGCACTTTTGTACAATTCCAGAATTCCTCCCGCATGATTGTGTATATAATCTACACCAAAACACGTAATCGATAAAAAACATCACTGCAATACTGCTGCACGTTGCTCTTGATGTGCATCTGCATTTCACATTATTTGACGACGACGCTATATATTATGTAGCTCTACATTAAAATTAATGATGGTTGGATACCGATACCAGTCAGTAGAAATAATCTTAGAAAATAATTATATTGTTAAATAATGTGGACCTATAGCTAGAATAGTGGACTTATTGTTTTAAATTGACTCACTGTGGAAGGACGTCCTCTTTCATAAATGTTACTTCCGCTGGTGGACATAATATTTGAGGGCACGTTAAAAAATAAAGGTGTCACATTATTGCCACTGTTAGTTTTTCTATACTTTGCTGGCTTTTCTTCCGACTCAGTATTAACTACTGGAACAAAGGACAGTAATGGGACTTGAACTAAAGTATACCCGACTTGATCTGTCCCTTGAGAGAAGTCGCATTTTTGTCCGGACCCGGTCATGTTATAACTGCTATAACTGGAAGGGCTCTCTGTCTTGTAATTTAAGATGCTTGAGCTTTCCACCTATAATATAAAAATATGGTTTCAAACAAAATAAAAATGTGCCTTGTAGTTCATGGGTAGGAAGAATCGATATTATTACACGAACCTATTCTATTACATATTATGTCAACCTGTGTATGTATACACCAGTAAATTTTACTGGAACCTATGGAACTAGAATATAATTATGTAAATAGGTATATTATGCAGATATAACATATTGCAAGCACAAAGAATCCAACAGATCCACACACAAAAAAATCTTAAAATCCTTCACCTTGCTCATAACAGAATATAAAGCTGGATAACTTGAGAGCTGAGGTTCCCGGTAGTCTAATGGGTAATCTAATGTCGCTGGTGCCACTCTATCATTGACGTATAGAGAATTCGAGTGGTGGTGCATGCCTTGGTTCCCCTTCTCCTTCCCATTCTCGGAACCGGTACCGGAACGAGTTCCACCATACCAATCCATGGGAAAGCTACAAACGTTTTGAAATGAATTAGGATCCATTCTCAGCAGTCCGGTGCTCCCGGTTTGGAATTAATTTTTACACTAATAACTAGCAAGCGTTAGTTTTAATTTATTTATATATAAAAACTCTGTATATAACGTCCCTGTAAGTAATTATTGCAAATTATTGTAACTTCTTGCAGCAGCTATTTAGCCCGTATAAAGACTCGACCAGTATGGTTTCTGGTTGGTTTTTCTTATAATCAGCAGGGTTCAGCTTCGGTTGTAGAGTTGTAGTGAAATCAAAAGCACGAATTTTATTGTAACTATTATTATTTGTATTTGCAATTTAAAAAAAAATTATTATAGTTGATGAAATTATAATATTGTTCAGTGTTTTCAGCTTGACTTTGCTCGATCTCTATGTCATTACCAGTACTGTAGAATCAGAGCTTAACCAGCAGCTACCAGCAGCTACTTGCAACCGCACCGAAATGACAGAATTATTGTACACCTAAGTAATAACACTACTGACAAGCGGAGATAATTTACTGGTTATAAGCGCAATTTTAACTTTTTTTGTAGCCTACCTAAAAGCTTCCTACTGCGTATTCAATTTGACATCAGTTAAGAATAAGAAAAGAATTTACAGGTAGCAGCTCTCAGGAATCATACTTTTATTTGTAGTCGATGAGTATCAAAGTTAATATTTGATTTTCTCGTTTTCTAGTCCTGTAGTCCTCAATCTACAAGCTGGTATCAAACACAGTCCATTACATAGGACATTAAAGAGAGATAAAAACTTTATTAATAAGTCACTGTTGCACAATTGTAATAGCCTTACAGCTCAGTGTACTTACAAAACAATGTTTTCTTAATTATATTTAAAACAGTTATATAAAAAAATTTATTTATGATTATGATATTTATTGAGTAATTATTATTATTTTGTATGGAAAATTATACTTTTCTTTAGTACAATGGCAGTGCATAATCCTTATGAAAATGTTTTGTTTCTAACTAGTAAACTGCTTTTGTTTATTATCTTTTCTCAAGTTTCTTGCATATAGAAGCATATCATCGGTCTATATGCGGTCTATATGCTACTAAGTTCATTTGCAGCTAAACCCAAAACTGACCATATCCATTATCCATTCTGTACTAAAAGCAAATATGGCTATCTCCAATTGATTGCATTAGAGTTCCAATGGATGGTCACTTTTGCTGCTAGCCTGTCGATGGATCATCAGATATTGACTTAATTTTCAAATTGTAACCCATTAATAACAATGAGTAATTAAATGATGTGGATTAGGAAATACGCCTGATAGTGGCTGAAGCTTCTGGAAGTTTTTTTCGAGTACCATCTGGAATTCCTTACAACTGATTTCCCAGAAACTTTCCATTTATGCTTAAGCAGTTCATAATTGGAGCATATAAGCCTTTTTGAATTGTAATTGAAATGTTAGAATGTTAGACAAGCAGAAAAGCTGTGAAAATTCTAAGAACTGCGCTATCGAATTAAGGAATTTGGGGTTTTATTTCTATTTCAAAATCTGTGACTCCATCGTATTACCTGTATTGTTAGTGTATATGTTCTGTGCAGTGCAGTACAGTACCAGTGTAGTGGGACCTACAAGGCATCCGAGTTTGTGCTTAACCGTATTGCTGGTGTAAGAATTATGTTTTAAAAAATGCATGACTTAGCACATACTTATTTACATATGGAGAGATATGGGATTAGAAATACTGCAATACAATGACTCATTCAAAAATTTGATGATTTCGTAGTTTATCATATCACAATTCTATTTCCCTTACAAAATTGATGATTTGGGAATTAAATTAACACATTGCATTTTTGTATTTCGCAAGTGTTAGATTGTTTTGATTTTGATTCCATTTTTGTTATTCGGATATTTGAGTAAGTTGTATGTACATAATCGGCTTGAATTATCGTTATAAAATATTTGATAATGTCCACTATTTGGTTGACTATGAAAACTCGGTGAAAAATATAAACAAAGCTGTCTTACCTTATCTCTATAGCTGTGTGCCTGACCAACAAAACAATGAGTAAAAGAGTACACAATAATTTCAAAGCAACACTTTTTTTTGTTCTCTTATTTCATATGGCACTTTAAGTACATGCTTTTATTCCGAGTGAATTAATTGATTAGTGACACCCTAGACCTATAGGACCTAGCGGTGACCTAAGGGTCATGGTGACAGAGGCGAACTATACAAGGTATGCAGCCTATATGCTTTTTGCATGGCTCAACTTGGCCACAAAGAGCAAGAGTTCAGTAGAATAGACGTACAACCCCATCCCCCATCGGGGAAGTTATCCTACAAAAGCTAGGACCGACCGACCCCTTTTGCATTATTTTTAAAATTACTTGAACGGCTATCTTTAACATTGAATACCATGATTTCCCTAAGGACCGACTGACCCAACAGATGACATAATTTGTGGCCTACCCCAAGGTAGTAGTTTCAACAGCAAAAACATTTTCTGTAAAAGTTTTTCTAAATCGATATTTTGTGAGCACTAATGTTGTTAAATTCAGCGGTGATCACAATTAGGGGCTTTATGGTTACACCCGTTACACTTAAACACATTCTCCCTACATTTTGTGAAGTCATCATTACAGAATGGAATGTATAATTGCGGATACATACTGTCACAGCTAGGCTCAAGACAAACTTTCTAGCACTGTTTCTGAAAGGCTGCTAATAAAAGATTCTCTACTATCTGTTTTAAAGTGTTATTGATGTATAATTTCAGGGAGTTACACACTGTGGATTTTGCTCTTTCAAGCATGCCTAAATCAGTAAATTTTCTACTTTCAAAAATAATTAGGTAGTGCATGTTGAATTTTGTATGGAGCAGTAAGCAACATACCTACCTAAATATAATAGTAAGTATACTTTTCAAAATATGTAAACAATGCTTCAAAAATGACTTGTTGCAAATATTTGAATATTCCACAACAGTTCTATATTTTTATATTAAAATAAGCATCCTTTTAAAGTAATAAAATCAAGATGAACTTTTAGGCATTTCCTCTCTCCTCACATACCAAGCATATTATAATACGTGGGCAATTTGCATATTATGCGTATATAGGATGAACATATGCATACGTATATCCATAGTACATTCCTACACACTAAAGAATCGCAGGTTTTGATTTTAGTAAAATTAACCTATAGGATTTCCTTTTCTGACAAAGAAAGATATTTTTGTAGAACAAAAATAATAATTTCTACAAGTTTTCTTTAAAAACACATTTTTTGGAAATGTTATGCAAATCATGACGACAGCAATCCAGCGAATATTAAGAATTAAGACAAATAATGAAATAATCCTTCCGAAAATTGGATTGGCCGCCATATGGTATCTGTCGTACCAGCAAGAGAGGAACATTTGCTTGGTCATGTCAGTAGGAGTCGGCCTGAGTCGGAGCAATTTCCGTATAGACGCCTTGAAATTACTGAGGTGTTTACATGATGAGAAGCTGTAAGCAAATTAGGTGGCAAAGCTCTTCATGCAGCAGAATACGCAGGTGGTAGCATGGAATTTCCAAACAATTAGAAATAATACAGCTTATTACCAAGATTCGCGCAAAGGACTTAAACATGATCCAGCATCCGAATTCGAATAGAGGACAAAATCAATGGCATACCGAGCGGAATAAATCTGATTACGTCTATCTTCTATATACCTATACCCTATGTCGAGAAAAAAATCTAGGTCCATTCTGATAGGAATAAACACACATGTTGTTCTTCACAATCTCAAATTCAACGATGATTAATCGTAATCATCAATCCGTAATCTTTACAATCCGTAATCCCTTTACCTAAAAAAGAAGAATCAAAAACGTCAGCGTCTGGCTAAAGTTACAAATCACA
>JAQFZE010001601.1:0-17287 GCA_034695245.1 Dicyrtomina saundersi | reverse complement strand
ACTGTAACATCTTCTGGGGTCGATGTTGGAGTAACACAAAAATAAGTTACAAATTAACACACATGTGGTTAATTTGCTTATATTTTTCTAAGCGTGTAGTACACATCAGTATCTCTCTATGCCTTAAGATGAATTTTCAATGTTGTTACATGCGCGTTAAATATAGCGGGTGGCCACAATTAGGGCATGGTCACCACTAGGCGCTCTCACCCTATTTGGTTTGAATGACGACTACCTAACACGATTAGGCATTTTACTACTGCGTATTTTTTCACTTTACTTTCCAATGAAAGAACATAATTAAGAACGAATTTATCAGTTAAACTGCCTAACCTTTAAATTGCACATGTCACTAAGTGGGTTAACCAGAAATTAAACACCATAAATCTGTGTTTGAATTTTTATTGCTTAGGTATTAGGTTAGTTTTTTAAAATTAGGTATTGCTATTGCTTTGATTTAATGTAATGTAATGAAATTGCTTTATTGTCAAAAAACGCTCAGCGAGAGTTCGCTGATTTCCAGGAACAGACAGTTTAATACTAAACTATACTAACAATTAAATTATTGATAAAAGTAGAGGTTACAATACTGCATGCTCAGAAGAAGTTACAAAATAATCATTTTATATTATGAAAAATATTTTTTCGGTTACCCAATAACCACTTCCCAAGCTCGAATTGAAAATCTTTACGAGATTTCTGCTTATGAATTTTAACAGGCAGCTTGTTCCATAGTGCTTTGGTCATAAGCGGGGCTAACAATGTTAAGCGGCCATCTTCGAAAATGGCCGCTCCTATCTCCACAATGTTAAAAATTCTCTTTTAGGTTTTAAGAGGGGGGCTTCAGCCCCTCTAGCTCCCCCTTTGGATCCGCGCTTGAAACCCGTTTGAAAATAGATTGTAACTTGTAACTGTTGCCGGGTGGGTCAGTAGCTGCAATTAAAAAGTGTATGGTAAACGATAACCGTTAATCCCAGTTACTGGTACACCAAAATCGCAACTGGTGCACGGTACTAATTAGTGATACAGCTTCCTGATGCATAAGAGCGAAATTCAAATGTTTGGTTGGGTTCAGTCAATTGTTTTTGTACACTCTCAGTTTTGGCGACAGAGTCCGTACCGCCCTGGCTGCTGTGACCGTCCGTCGTCCGTAATGTCCTGGCTGCTGAAACCGTACCGATTTTAACTATAAATAAGCCTTTCAGTGATTTTTATATCTGTTTGTACGCTATTAAACTAGAGTTTTGATTTTTAAAAAGACGACTGTCAATCGAATCATAAAAAATGGGAAATATTTATACCTGTGGACCGAATGAAGCCCTCATTGTTTCAGGTAAAATATAATTTCTTATATTTTTTTGGAGGCGTTATAATCGTACTTTGACGTTAGCTATTAGATATTGCTGTTATCACACATGATAAGACAATTTGCGCGAAGTTATATTATTTATCGTCGTATGAGTTTAAGTTTTGAATTCACATTTTCTCTCAGCGATTGCATGTATTATGTAGATACTTTACATTTTTGACATGTAGATAGAATTAATAATTAATTTATGGCTCTACAACTATAGTAAAAGTGTTGAACGTTCAAGTTGTTGATGTTCACAGGGTTGCACAACGATGCATAGTAAATATTTCTACTTCTAAGAAAGGAATATTATACTCACTATCACTATACTTTTTTTAACAGAAAACAGGCCGTACATGGTTGGGGTGGTAGGGTGTTCAAACCCCTCTAAAAATTTTGAAAATGCATTACACACAAAGGTCGCAATTTTAATGTTATTATTATTAATTGTACAATAGTGAATAGTGAAATAAAAATGATCCCTCCGAAATATAGTCTTTCTAAGGCATGCTTCCATAAAAAATTATGCATACAAGCAAAGGTTCACAATAATCTTGGACATACCTGTGTAAAATGTACTTATGCTTTTTTGTAAACCTTGGAAGAAAAACAAATATTTTTTCTCTCTGTTGTATTCTTAATAGGATAGTTAAAAATAGAGACTAAAACATGTTCAGGATCTACTATGTACGCCAAAATGTTGAAAGAACAAGATAATATCGGTAGTGATCTTATTTGCTATCTACCCACCTATAATCTTAATCTACCTTCTCCAATGCAATGGTTTTCTTTCTATCATCTAACTTGCATACACAAATCTAGAATCTACTTGATAACGTTTTTTTTGGTCTCATAGTAATATTGGTTTCAAATTTTTTGTTATCTAGTATTTAATCCAGGCCGGCAGAAATTCTTATTCTACGCAAAAATGAAAAATACTGCGATCTTATCAATAATCAGTATCGTAAAATTCACAATTTTACACTCTGATAGCACACAGAAATTGAAATTAATTGCCAATTTTTGAAACGAGCAAACGGCACCACCGACCCAATCATATACTGCAGATGTGAAACGGGATGTTATTTTCGAACTAAGAGTGGTCGAATTAGGCTGATATTGATTACTCTATGAAACTTGTTCCGGATACACCGGTTTTTTTCTTCAAAACAATTAACATTTTTAATTATCTAGAAATTTAAAACGGTATTCTCCTTGTAAAGTATTTATAGCTACAGGCTTTGGCGTTATTTGCAAAAAATATGAAAAAATAGCGTCATAGGTCATAGAAACCTATATCCATACTAAATTTGCGTACTAAATCTCACAAGAAATTTTGGCAATTTAATTTTCAGATAATTTAAATATTTTGATTTTGTTGAAGTAACTAGATAATAACTAATCCGTACACGTCCAACAAGTACTAATATGTCATCAGAATAAGTCGATGATGTTTAATTCGAATAACTATATTGCGTACCAAAATTGTTTTGTAAATTTGGTCATGCCTATTGCTTGTGTATAAACATAGTTCTTTGTTTGGGAAGAAATACAGGAAAGTATTGGATTTAAAATTTCGCCATTTTAAATAAAAATGAGCGCTGTATTGTTCATCCAACCAACACCCAGTCTTCCTTTTATTAATTAAAAAGCTGGCTGGAACTGTGAGCAAGCTATGCTAGTAGACGCATTTCAGTACAGTTTATATAGTAAGTCTGACTACACAGCATATGGGAAAAAGTAGTTTACACTATAAAGATATGGGTATAGCTAATTTAAATTAGACTGTAGACATGGACGAGGAGCTTCTGCCACACTTTTATCACTAATTATTATCTATCTCTTGTGATGTGAATATTCCTTCATAAAAGTATTTTAGCCCAACCACATTATAAGGAGGAATGATTCTAAATTACCATTCCAGGAATTTACAATAATATGTGTATAAGTATATATTACATACACAATATTTTGTATGTACCTAGTATGATTGCAATCCTATCCTCCGGAAGTCGTAACTATTAGTTGCATACATATACTCATAGGGAATTCAGCTAAAAACCATTGCTTGCAATTCGCGGCATTATATTCCTGTATATAAAGGGCTATCAATTTATCAATATGAATAAGTATGTACAGCATGCATATACTAACATCGCTTGTTCTCGTATTCAACGAAAGATGTAAAAGATTCGCTTTTAAGAAGATGCAATAACCGTCACTAAACCATAGGAGAGTGGAGAGCATACTGTATAGATTGCCAAGGAGGAACATGTCCCTGTAAGGATGAGTGCATACGAAGCATGTTGAACTTGCTTCGTCATGCAGTGAATCTTCTCAGGGAAATCATGCCGGGAATATTGTGGAACTGCAAGCAGTAAAAAAGAACACCTTTGTTCAATAATTATTATTATTAGTTCTAAGAGGATTAAGTATTTTGTGTAAGCATAACTTTTCAGGAGAACCGCTGCGCTGTAAAACATATATCGAATTTTTCAAAATTAGACCAGGCAAATGAGGCAAATAGAAAAAGGACCGACTAGATACATAATAATAACAGTATGCGCTCTATATCGTTTAGTTTTGCCTGTCCAGTGCATAACAAACTGTTTGATACGATTTATGATTTATTTCGTTAAGTCGATTCAGCCTAGGCCCATACAATCGCCTTATGTACTTCAAAATGATACATAAGAAATTATAAATATGTTCAATTATATAATTATTGACACATTTACAGCTTATATATTACTAATAATATGTGTCCACGTTGCGTTTGCGCTAAAAAGTAAGTCTTATGAAGTACTGTATTTTCTGTAGTACACACACGAGTCCATAATGATACACGGGTCTGAGAGGTATAGGAATTAAAATAGTGCATGGGTGTACACACGAACGATTACCTGGCTGTACAAGGGCCTACAATAGTACACGGGTCGGAAAGGTCGGAATTTGAATATTACAAAGGTGTGTGTGTACTATTACAGGAAATACGGTACATAGATTATTTGTGTGTCTACTGTTAGCTACTACCCATACGCACTGTGAAACCACCAAAGGTACAAAAAAAATAGTATAGAATTGAAAATTGCTTTGAATAATTTGTACGTGCATAGTAAATGGGAAATGATGAGAGACGCCGACATTATCTATCACTGCGTCCATTGTGTTTTTTTGTGCCTCTAATACGTCTTCTTTTAAGTACGTAAGTATCTACTACTTTACTCTCAGGATCACCATGGTCATTACATTACATACGGGAGGCGGACAGTCTATCTTTCTTGAAGACGTTGAGATGAAGTAAATTTTAAGTCTTATGATCATATGATGAGGACACACGTGTCAAATTCCGCCATACACTTGAGAACGCACACGATATGATATTTATACTCAAACCTTCCATATAATAAGGTGATAAATCATGCTGCGTGTGGGCATTGTTGTCTCACTAGTCAGTGTCGTTTTCCTTACGTACGTCTGCCTCTCCATTTATATATGTGTTGATCAAGAATATAAAAGACTGTCGCTTTCATTCAGACCACCTTAACCGCACACATTACTCCGCATTACTTGGATGAGGGGACAGCAGTGACAGTGATTCCTGGAACCATAAGAAAATTCCATTTATTTATACCATAAATTGTTCATAAATTGAAATACATATTAAAGGTTGTGCATGGAATGGATACGCAGACAGGCACACAGGAGATGAATTAATATTGGCATTGACCCTTTCAATACTACATTAAAGTAATACAGATGTTTCCGGTTGTTTAGTTTAGTTGTTGAGGTGAATTTCTTCGCACTATAGATCATTATTTTAAAGAATTCGGAGGTGGTCTATAAGGTTGAGTCACTAAACACTGAGGGTTGACTCGTCCACGTTCACTGCACAGTCCTTCTTTCTTTGATCATATCTCAGACATTTTCCCCTATCCTGTCATTTCATAATAATGGGAACTTTTTTTTCGATTTCCGCTCGCTCCATTTAACTTAATTGAAGCGTCGATCACGGCAATCACGCCTAGATTTGATACTATGTGTGCTATCATTTTACGTTGTACTGTATCAGAATCGTAGCATAGGCTCTTCCGCTTAAGTAAACGTGTGATAAATTGTGTGTAATGAGTGGTAGCAACATTGCAAAAATGCTGGTCTGGTACGTACTCCAACTGTCCCTTCCTTTCTTCGTAGTAGAGGTGAAATATTGTTCGTCTTGAAGCCAAATACTAGAGTACCTACTATATTTTGTTTGTTTTTTTTCGCTTGAACTTGCGAAAAGAAAGATGTCGTCAAAAATTTTGGTACCAACAGGTAAAGAGTTGATAATAATGATGATGATGATATATTTTTGAAGGGAGATAAAGAGATGTATTTTTTTTTTAATTCCGCGTCTGGTTTAGCTACGCAATGTGCTTAAACAAGATTTAAGGAAAATGGATTCCACCCTATAATTATATGCGTTATGATGTCAAGATTTATTATCATTTTGCATTCATGTTACCCTACACCACAGCTACCTGACGGTCGGCGCGTAGTCATTGACTCGTGTCAGAACTTTCGTGATAGTAAATTATTAGAATGTTTTTAATGTGGAAACTTTAAAGAAACAAAAAGACCGTCCAACGTTTGTTTTTCACGCTCTAGGAAAAGCATGCCATCGTACCATCACTGCACTGAGCTGAACTGAACTGAGAGAGTAAAATGCATTTTCCCAGCGTGTCTTCTTTACAGATTTGGCATTCCTTAAAATATTACAAAACTTGTAAAACTCAAAACTCTTAATGTATAAAAGGGAATTACTTGTCAAGTTTTTATGTACATTCCATTTTTTAAAGTAAACTTTATCATAGACCGTCAAGCATTCAAAGAGTATATGCAGCGGAAAACATTTAATCTAAAAACCACAAGAAAAAGCATTAAAAAAATTCTAATGCATTGCGCATTGCATTATATTGGGATTATATGATTTCGTAATTGCTTCGTATTTAACAAAGTACAGCTACATCCCCATTGTTTTGTCCATGTATAGGTATATATAGTTGTGTGTAATAATAATAATTATTGTTAAAAATATTGTATATGTTTTACATTTTCAGGGGGTTGCTATGGGGCGACGAACAAGAAAACGATTGTGGGTAATTGGGCATGGGCATGGTGGATGGTCACCGATGTACAAAGATTATCTTTAGAGGTATAATACGGACATGTTTAAAATAAATTTAATTTTAAAAACATATTATACACTGCTAGGGTAGGTTAGGTGTTCTATCAAAATTATGTAGAAATGAGGATTAATGTAAATCATAATATGAAATTAATATAATACAACAACAAAAAATACGAATTTTGCAGGTAATGACAGTGAATCCAATGTGCGAGCATGTAGAGACTGCTCACGGTGTTCCACTCACTGTGACCGGTGTGGCTCAAATTAAAATTATGCGAGCGGACGATTTACTACGAACTGCTGCAGAACAATTTCTTGGGGTGCCTGTGAACCAGCTAAAGTCAACTGTCAATCAGACTTTGGAAGGTCATCTCAGGGCTATTCTAGGTACGTCTCTCATTCCTTCCTTTTCTGATTATGCTGCATGTAATTTTCGTGTTGGATTTTACGGGTGACGATAGTATGGAATTAAATTTATGAAAGTGGTAAATCAGTATTGACAAAATCCTTCGCATCACCAGACGCAGACAGACATCTGTGTTTATGTGAGTAACTGGATTTTATTCATAAACATACTTCTCTATAAACTATACCCCTGGGATATGAAGATATACATAAGTTAAAATAATGACAATAAACAAGACTGGTGAGAAATCATTAACTGAAGATTTTCAAATATAATATATTTTACCTGTATTTATTTTAAATACAAGCACACATGTTTTGCGCACTTGCAAACTAGTTGATCACTGGATTTGTATTGCTAATAATAATAATAATAAAGGTAAACGAACGGCATATATAAATATAGTTAATATTGTGTAAACGGTAACAGTGCTGGTGGCAAATCTACGTATACATATACTAGTAATAATATGTACATTTAAATGAAAGCGGTAAGATTTGCATAATATTTGGCAAGTTAATGTAGCAATGGTATCATTGTGGTTCATATGATGCTATGCTACACAGTATATATCGGATTGTAGCACACTATCTGTAGTAATTCTCTAGTCGATGTAACTAATCTAATATAATATAATATAATGAGTTTCGTTGTGTGTACCATCATTCACAAGAATCTTTTTTAAACAAGAACAGACAAAAAATAATGAAGGTACAGTCTGGAAATATTGGAATGCTGTTGTATAACCAGTGTTTTTAGTTTCACTTTCACTTCATTGTAAATCACATTCAAAATCAAAATCGTTGTAAAACTCCATGATCTTCTTTGATGAGGTCAG
Organism: Dicyrtomina saundersi; assembly: GCA_034695245.1. Classification (NCBI taxonomy): domain Eukaryota; kingdom Metazoa; phylum Arthropoda; class Collembola; order Symphypleona; family Dicyrtomidae; genus Dicyrtomina; species Dicyrtomina saundersi. The sequence continues at coordinate 9,522 of JAQFZE010001601.1, read as the reverse complement.
CAGCTTTTTCTCCGATCATGATACATGGAGCATTCGTATTTCCATTGACAATCGTGGGCATGATTGAGGCATCCGCAACTCTTAAATTTTGAATGCCATAAACTTGAAGTCGTGGATTTACGACGGCGCCAGGATCCGTGAGGGGTCCCATTTTGCAAGTGCCAACTGGATGATAGATAGTTGAGGTATAGTGACGAATGCAGCAGTCCCAGTAGGCATCCGTCCAGAGTCCGAATCCAACGCACTGAGGGAAGGGTCGACTATGGAGTCGAGCACCAAACTTTTGCATGGCTTGAGTCTGTGCATGTGCAAGAGCTATTTTAACCCCTTCCACGAGTCTGGCCGCATCCATAGGATCTGTTAAATAATTTGGTGCAATGTATGGCGGTAAAAAAGGGTGAGAGCCTCGTAGCTTGATAAACCCTGAGCTTCTTGGACGGAGAAGGACGGGAAGAGCGGAGTAGGTATCTTGGTAGGACAATTCCTTGAACACACTGTTCCACAGCAGATCATTCACTCCTGCAATAAAAAGTCGTCAAAACCTGTATTGACAGTTCCAGAAATCCAGAATATTCAGCACGCTTTTATGAATTAAAGAGAAAATTAAGAAATAATTACCCAATGCTCGTTTCAGAATGAGTCCCCCGTCACTGGACACACTTGCAGGAATTAAATGAAATTGTACATCGGGCCAGTCTATACTCGCATTTGAGTACCTATATCCCATACAAAATACCACTTATCTGTTATCTTCTTTGCTACTATTTCTACTACTACTAACTGCCTAAATAAATTGCAATCCATGGACTGGACTCATTAATTTGCTACTAACTTAGTGTGAACAAAGGCGAGAGTTTCAACTCCTCCTAAAACCGTCATAGGTCCATTCCCTTCCGCGTAGTAGCGGAAAACAGCCTCCACAGTTTCATAGCGGGGTTGAACTAAAGACACAGGTTGGTTGAGTGTGAAGACCAAACCTCCAAAACCAATATGATCCTGAAGATTAAGTCCAACGGGCAAATCCTATGCTGTCCAGATCAAAGTAGTCATGAAAAAATTAAGATGAAAATAGCGGAAGAATGAGAATGGAAATTCTTTTTTTAGCCCATCAAAAGGCATATGAAAAAAAAGCACATATATTTATCTAGTAATGGAAAAATAAACAGATAAAAGTATGAACAAGCACATAAAAACACACTTGAATAACAGGGATTCCGACTTGAGCCAAATGGCCTGATGGTCCAATGCCAGAATGCATGAGAATAAAGGGTGACATAACAGCTCCGGCGGACACAATGATTTCTTTCCGTGCTCTGATCACCTGTGGTCGTCCGTTATGATACACAGTCACACCCCAAGCACGCCGATAAACTGGATCAATATGGATTTTAGTCACTTGAGCTTGGACGGCAATGTTCAAGTTTTCTCGTAGTCGAGCGGGTCGTAGAAATGCTTTGGATGTACTACAACGAGAACCCCGTCGTATAGTTCCTTGAGCTATCATAAATCCCGTTTGAAACTCGCCGTTAATATCACGATTATCATAACCAATTTCCACTCCGCCCTGAACAAAGGCTGTGGCGAGCGGCGTTCTCCAGGGTGCTTCTTGTACTGTTAAATAACCTCCAGCAGAGTGCCAAGGCGTCTCTGCCAAGTATGGATTCCGATTGTCCTCTGATTTCTATGCGTTTTAGTCGAATTCGAAAATATCGTTAGAAAATAACTGACAAAAACTTGAAAACCCCTGTACTATTTTTACATCTTGAATAAAATAAATTTATATACAATTGAGTAAAATATTACAACTGGGGTACAATACCTTAAAATAATATAGTGTTTCAAGAGAATTCCATCCTGGATTTCCAAGAGATTCCCAAAGATCATAATCATATTTATTTCCTCTTACATAGAGCATGTAATTTAAGACCGAACTTCCTCCAAGCACTCTCCCTCTTGGCCAGTTTGATCTAAAGTTTTTTTTTGTAAAGTATAATATTAGCTCATGACTAGTCTACGCTTTGATAGTGACTAGCGAGCCTATAGATATTACAATTTACCACAGCCTCAAACGCTTATATTTGATGTTAAAAAAATAGAAATGTGTTAAAATAATAAATTAATTTGGATGGACAGTCCACCACATATCTAATATAAATTCTATATATGGAATCCACTTTCTAAAAAACGAAATGATTATAACGCGATAGCTCAAGTAACTATTTTTTAAAAATAGCTTTTAAGTATGATTAAAGTTATGAATTATTACCCAAGCATTACATGACTTTAAAGAAATAAATACACATGTTCTGTCCACGTACACATACAGCCATTATCATTCCCATTACTCTTCGGTTAAGGATTGCTTAAGGCAAGGGGAAATTCAGACATACCGTACTTATGTTTCTGTCTCACTGTCAGGGTTGAGAGTGCGGGATTTGGGATTCATTGGAATTATTGCAATAAATAAAAATAGTCTCTTTAAAATATATATTCTGTAGCGACATAAATCAAATTAAATCTTACCTTCCACCTCTCAGTCCTAAACATGCTGTGGGCATAGGCTCAGTTTTGAAACCCCAGTCTATGCGTGAGAATTGAAGGTAGGCAGCGAGTGCGGGAGCATTGGAGATTATTTCTGGTTCATCCGGTCCTGCTTCAAGCAGGAGAATCCGCCAACCTCTCACTTCACTTAGTCGACTAGCAATCACGGCCCCTAAAATCATTCATTCTTAATGTACTGTCTATAATTAATTCGTTACCATACCACTCTATGGGTATGTATCGTAGAGAAGCTGTGAATAACAGGTAAGAAAAGTGGGTAAAGATATAAGAATTTATTTGTTTCCCGTTTATTTTTGTAAATTCACCTGAGCTTCCAGCTCCGATAACTATAAAATCATACTCCCGATCGATTCTGTCTATCGGAATGGGTCGCCCTTCCGGATCATAGGTTTCGTAGTAATGATAACCAAAGAATGCTAATGGAATCGGTAGGAGCCAGAGGGCTGCTAAAGTGAGAAGGCCCATTTGATCGGTCCCAGTCCCAGTCCAAGGAAATTGATAGAGCTCCGTCAGTTTTGAGATCTGACATTGAGGAATATAGAAGTCAGGACGGAGTTTCCACAATATTTGACACAGCACACCTCACAGCACTGCCACTAACACTGGAAACTATAATAATTCCGGATGTATTTGTGTTTTTTAACACTCTCCGCCCTCCGCTTCCTCTCACGTTCTGTTCTGTGTCTCCCTTAATACTTGTTCTTGTGGAGCACTTGTGAAAAAGTTCTGCTCCTCATTTTGAGATTTTTCACGAAAGTCTTGTCACACGGCTCTCTCAATAATAATGAATTAAAATGTGGAAATGAGGACGCTCTGTGCCATGAGTGAATTTGAATAGGCTTTACTTATAGATGCTACGGTAGTAGTACTGTTCTGTTGAGTCTCTTGGAGTTTTTTGTTTGTTTTTTTATCTTAATAAGAAGACTAAGTCGGAGTAGTAGGTGAGTGACGGTGGTGCTAGTAATACTAATCTCCTCGTGGTGAATAAGTAGCTGTGTAAAAAGTCAAAGATGTGTTGGTTGAACTGTGTGGTATAGGGGTAGTGTAATGTTGGTAAGGGTAATAATGGATAACCTCGGTCAGAGTTGTTCAAGATATCTGAACATCTTATGGAAGTCTTATCTGTGTAATTATTCGAAATGTGGAGATGTAGATGAAGAGCTATGAAATATGGTTGCGTACAGGAGAGAGACCTGTGAAGAACAATAAATTTGGCTCAAAGCTGGGACTCAAGTGTGTTATTGTAGTACTTTTGTTGGAAAAAAGAGTGATCTTCTGGTCTTGGTGTGTAGTAGTGGTGGTGGTGGGGATGGTAATAGCGGTTGGTGGTTGGTTCTGTCTGATATGATGGTGTTCTCTGTTGCGTTGGTGGTGGCTGTAGGTTGTAATATGTAGTGTGCAGCAGATCGGAGTGAGAGAATGAATGGATCTGCGGAAAGTATAAAAATGTAAATTGATGTGTGAAGTAAGTAAATCCTTTGTAGAGTGAAGTTGTAGTTCAAGTTCGTCTCTCTCTTCTGCTTGTCTGCTTCCTTTTAAGTTTTAAATTCTTAACTTGTACTTTCCTGCCACTACTGATATCATGTAGCAAGGTATATGGTTTGATTTTCTTGTACTTGTACTTGTATGGCATTGTGTGTAATGTTATAGGTGGACGTTTTGAGAATAGAGAATTAGAAAAATATTCCGAGGAAATGGTGGAAGTGCTATACATATGTTGTAAAAACCCAGAATTAAGAGATGCATATTGTAAGTATGTATATTACATGAAATGAAGATGCTCTTCAAGTTGAAGACTTTTGAATCTTTCGCATAATATATTCGCATAGATTTGGATTTGGTTTTGGATAATTTGTGAGACAAAACGGGTGTTTCTCTTTGACTAGCATGTACTACTGCTATGCTGTTCTGATAGTGAGGAGTAGTTAGTCTTGGCAATACGAATACACACAAGATAGTAAAAAAAAGATAGGAAATATATTTCTTGGTTGGCTTTGGGTCCCTTCGCGACTGACTCTCCGTCGTTTTCGTTCCTGTCGTCCTGTCATAAATTATTTAGTTATATGACTAACGATATGGGTACGTTGCCTATGTACTTACCTCCAGCTATGAGCTTTTGCTTTTGGTTCATTTATCCCTCAGTCTCTAAACTCAAACTTATAAAGTACATAATTATAGGTGTACATAATATTATATGCCCACACTATACACTCCCCGCTTTTACTAGACTATAGCTGTAGTCCCCCAACACTAACAACGTATTTTATTTCCCGTGTAAAATATATCTGTTTCAATTTCAATTTGCATTTTGAGGGCATTGGTCTTTTATATATTCAATTTTCATTCTTTGGTCAGATTCAGATTAGTCAGATTTATCATTATCATGTAATGCACTCTCTAGGCCGTCTTTCCGTCAGTCACATAGACTTTTTTCTTCTTAAAGGCCGACAGCAGAAGCAGACTGACGGTATAGAAAGTGGACCCGGTCCCATAGAATAACCAATATATACCTATAGGCACTTAGGTAGGTATAGGTATAGTGCGTATAGGGGAAAGGGGAGCAGTCCCAAGTCCCAATGTCCGAAGTCCGAACTTTGAGAAATTACGAGGGGAATCGTTTGAATAGTAATTATGTGTGACTGTCTCTTCTTTTTTAATAATATATTATGTTGGTTTAGGTTTGCTACACGTAACTTCACCAAATTCGATCGATTTAGAATCGAACCAGCACGTTAGCCATGTAGTGTCCTGTCTAGGTCCTTTAGGTATTTTATTATTACACGAATTTATTCGTATTTCTGAACAGTTGTTGCGTTGCGTTGATGCAATGCCACAATGCTCAGTCAGTGGTTGCCTCCCTACCTACCCACCTACTACCTACTTACAACTACAACAGCTGGGTGTATAATGGCAGTACCTGTGTACACCTGTGTATAATTGCATGCAGTGTGGCTGAAGGCTCCAATGAGGCGAAGAATATAGGTACTTATTATCCTTAGTAGCATGGGCACCTATATGTATCTTCATGTAGAGGATTCCTGTGTGCGTGATGCCATCACTTTTATTCTTTTCCGGTGATCGGATGGAGATCTGACGAGAGTGAGCTGCAGACCTAATTGCAAAAGCGGATAGTTAATTCCGAGTGCCTACTTACTTTTCTTCGTACAAATGTGATTTTGGCGATTATGAATAATTCTAATGGATTTTGTGCCCTCAACTTTGTATTATGTATGGAGTAGATTCGTAGCATATGATGTAAACTTGAGCTTTGCTTGTCTTCCATCGAGTATGACGGGACCTGAGCACTCTTCTTGTTGACGTTGACGTTGGGTGCATGGACTAGTAGGAGACCGGAGACATGTAATAATGTTGTGTCATAGTCATGTGGTGGATGTGGAATTGTGAATAGATACGCTTGACAGTCCCACCGTGGTATTGCTACTTAATGTTCCTCTGTGTACGCTGCGTGTTAAACAACAAGTTGGTTTATGATTTTTGGCTCGTAGACCCTGTATATATATGTACACATATGTATAGGCGTATTTAGAGGAGATGAAGGGATTGAATGGAATACATAATACATATATAGAAATGGAAATGTTCTGCTCTGTGTATAGCTCAATGGCTGTAAATCGTCAAATGTGTAAAGAAAGAACCAGTGGAGACATCATTTACATGTTGAAAGATAAATGAATGGATGTCATAAAAATTGGGAGAAAGAAAAAATTTAGTCACGTCTCAAAGTCTTGGAAACCACTATATCTCACCTCAAGAATAATGGATACACGCTCTGGGTTATTTATTTCTTCAAGCCAATTAGTATAATTATGATCATTATGCTTTAGAACTAATGAAAAAGCTGAGTAACTATGCTTACCTTTTGGTGTAGATGTAGATGTATATTCATTCATATAAGGACATGTACTACATTGAATTAGGATGGTAATTATTGTCAAAAATTATCATTATGCGTAATTTTTCATGTTGCTGAGGAAGCGAGGAAGCATAAGTAAGCATCGTAAAACTTTTACCACCGTCTGTCTTTCTCGGATCCATTTCTTTTACGTTGTCGGATGTAAGCTACGCGGTTCAAAGTCCGGAATTCGCGAATTGTTTGTCAATTTTACATGATTTTTTTGAGGTTTAATTTTCGGTGTATATGTGCATGAATGATGAATATACAATGGAATTGGAGTAATCCGATACAAGCTTCCCCTTGTAACAACATTCGCAATCTTAGAACAAGTTTTGCGAATAAACATATTATTATTATGTAGGTGCCTCCGGTGATAATTATACTTATTATAATAAGCATTCTTTTTGCGTTTGTCATTTTTGTATTTACGGGAAAATCTGCGGATACATATTATATAGCGTGTTTGTAGGGAAATGGGATATGGGTGAGAATATTACGTAGGTACTATGTATAACCGTATAGCATTAAATTGCAAAATTGAAATAGAATAGGCTGAAGCTTTACCTCTCTGTTACGTATCTAATTCTTGTCCGATTCAGTCCGATACGCTACGGCGGCCAGTCTTCTTGTCCTGCTTTTTTTACAATATTTTTTCCTGCGAATTTATTCTGATTGTGAATACTTACACGGATGAACAACAATGACGGTGTTAAAGGTCACTGTTAGTGTCGATAAAGGAAGTTAAAAAGGCGGAACAGGATAATTTGTAGTTTGGAGGTAATGATGCCTTCTTTTATTCCTTTAATTTGAGGAGCCTGCGGCGGAGAGACATCTTTGTCGTCCACAACAATGATGGCTTCTCCTCCGTTTTATCCCAAACGATTTGCAGTGATTAGCATGTTAGGCGTAATAGTGTATTAGGTATGTATTATTACGCAGACTTTTTATGTGTAGTATGCACTTCCATTGTGTTTTATTGTGTTGTTCCACCTTACCAGGTATATGATATTATATTTTACCAACCGGCACAGAAGCTTGTGTCTAGGAACAAAAGCAGTTCCTGAGCTTTCTGCTCATACGCTCCCTCCCATCATCTGACAACTCTGAATTTTGAATGTGACGTTGAAGGGAAGCAATTATGTTAGTTTTTTATTGCCATATATTTTGACTTGAGACTGTGGTTCTGGTGGAGTCAACTCATGAGTTATAGAGGGAATGACAGTAATTTCCACCCGAAAATTACTATGAATTAGATGACAATGCGTTTTGTAAATCTTTTTGTAATCAGAGCCGTCAGTGCAAGCGGACATTAAGGCGAATCTTTAAAATTTTTGCTAGTTGGTTGTTGTTTTGTTGTTCACTGTTATTTTTTTTATTATGACTGTACGTAACGTGGGCATGGACTGTGCACCTAATATAATTAAATGTGCGTGGAGTGTGGAATTTAGATGGGGATAGTTTTACTTCCTGCACATTTATTCACGTATCATTACGATTATTATTGATAGCAATAGGAATTAGTATTATTTTGGTCATTACCCTGGTTCCTGGTTATGGTCACCACTCGGTTTTAAGTTTTCTCATTTCATCCTACTGAAACTATAAGGGTTGTCTTATTTAAAATGTAATTTTTTCTCAAATCTAATGGCTTACAATAGTGACGAATTCTGTAGATACTGTCCTACGTACACAGGCGGGCGCACAGGGTAGAAAAATGTAAAATGGATGATAGGGCCATAAAACATTATATTACATATACATTTTGGACAAGTCGATTAATTATTAATTTTAAATGTGTGAGGAAAAGAAAATGTAAAAAGGAGTTAGGATGACGCTCTTTTGTTATGTCGCGTTGGTAAAAAATTAATGCGAATTGCGACTGTGTAGAGTCACAGAATGCTAAAATGCTGTGTAATCATTTATGAGACGTTCTAGGGTTAGTGACAAGAATACAGGTGCTTAATTACTGTGTACACTTACTCACACAGGTAATAGGCATAGGTATGTTGGAGCATGAGTATTATCTTTATATTCATACTATGTGTACATACGCGAGTCTTATATGAATGTATTGCACAGTGGTTTAAGATTCCAAACTTGTATCATTTGAAGGTAGCAGGTTTAAAATTAAAAATTGTTTGAGAGTGAAGTATGTAACCTGAGTTACCTGAGAGCAACGCTAAGGAGAGAGGCGAGTCGCAACTTAGGTATTTCCGTTCTAAAGTTGACTGTAAAACCAAATGCTAGAAGAACTCTCTGTCGGGGTATTAAGAATTCAAGAACAAGTTTTAACAAAAGTCTAGTCGTTGAATTAAAAATTCAGTTGATCAAATCGAAATTTGAAGTACCTATGTTCAACGTTAAAGATTTTTCAAAACTTAAATGAAATAAGCGGAAAAGTTGAATTATTGCATGTAATCGATTCAGGAACACATAATATGTAATAATTTTGTTTGAACTTATTTTTCCTTTCAGGAACGTTGACAGTAGAAGAAGTTTACAAAGATCGAGATCAATTCGCTGGATTGGTGCGAGAAGTAGCGGCCCCTGATGTTGGTCGAATGGGAATCGAGATTTTATCCTTCACGATTAAAGATGTGTTCGATGGTGTGGATTACTTGAGTTCTCTTGGAAGATCCCAAACTGCCATAGTGCGACGAGATGCTGACATTGGGGTTGCTCAGGCGAATCGAGATGCTGGCATTCGGGTTAGTTTTTCTTATTTCATGAAAAAAAAACTTGGCGCATCCGTTGATAATTGTATCTTTGATGAGGAGCGACCGGTAGTTTTTTTGTTGTCTAGATTTGTTTGTATTGATGCATAATTGTATTTCTCTTTGATTAGTTGCGTACATTCATGCATATAGGCATATAGACATTTTTTGAGGAGCGTCCAAGTCCACCGTGGGTAGTCCGTAGTATTAAAATAGTATTGGTGGAGAGGCTTTGAAAATTTTGAAAGGTGCATATGCATATACGATGCATCACGGAAATCTATCTGACTTCTCCACGAGCACTTCTCCTCCGACATTAAATCTATCCGT
>JAQFZE010001600.1:0-17289 GCA_034695245.1 Dicyrtomina saundersi | reverse complement strand
AGATTACGCTTACTATACGAACACAGTTACACATAATTACGCACACAAACTCGGACGGTACATACATACGTAAAGTTCAGTTGTGAGGTGCGCAACGTATTTTTTAATCCTCTGCTTACGCTGTTAATAAGTACCTCATATGTATTGCGGGAGATGTGTTAAAAAAATTCAATGGGTTGAGATGAGAACGTTAGCCGCAGGCTATGTTAGCTCTGATTTAGGTTCTATCTTTTATCCATGTACGATGTGTATTCTTATATATATTCAAGCTGTGTTTTTGAATGATAGAGTACTTACATTTTGGTGGATGGGTGAAGATGTAAAATGTAAAGAATAAAGAATAGAGATATATACTTAAGGGAGGAGTAGTGGGTGCTCGTTAGCTTTTCTCAAAAAGCTAGCCATGCTTTCAGTCTCAGCTGAAGTGTTGAACAACTAACAATGGACTTTGAAGATGGACACAAGCTTAGACTCGAGTGTCATTGGGGCTGTTATACTTTAGTCGGCTCGAGCTCTTATTAAGAATAAGATTATTAGGAAAACGTTTTTTTTTCTTCGGCTTCTTTTTTTCTCAGAGTTTCAGTGGAAGTTCAGTGGTTTGACCGATATTTGCAACAACAATCAAAATACTATCAATACATGGGTAATGTATTTTTGAGCTCGTTTGCTGGGGTGTAAACAAATATTCGCAGTAGTCAGCAGTCAGCATTAACATGACTAACTGTGAGTTTTTATATTTTCAATGTTCTACTTACCCCCCAGGATTGACGAGTGCTAACAACTTTATCAGTTTTTGTATTTTGTGGTCCACGAGATACAGGGACGCAAATCTGTTCGAAAAACTACAGACTGGAATGTAACGATCACAATCACAATGGGTTTGTATTGTAGTTTGTCCTTTTCTTCAGTTTTTATTTGGGCTAATAAAATGCATAGATAATAATAGTAGCAGCAAAAAATATTTCTAAAAAGTTTATTATTTGTGCCTAGCTTATACTTCCATAAATATTCGTAGTTTTTTAATACATCCATGTATGTATATTTTAATAGTATCACTTAAAAAATAGTGTAAAGAGAAAATTGCAACATTCTAATTTATTTATTTTGAATAATATTTTTTTAATTATTTTCAGCTGTGGTAAAACATTTTAGGATCAAAAATATCCATCTGGGAATTTTGATCAGGACCCAGCCGATCTGGTAAAATAAATCAAAATCCGGAATACCGATTGAAAAAAAGAATGAAGCCGTCAACATGAATGTGCAATATGTCATTGACTAAAAGTGCTAATTTTCTTTGTATTAAGCTGGAGACAAATACAAAGTTGACACGAAGTTATAAACCTTCGCAATTTTCCAGATATACCCTGGAAACGTGATAAAATGAGACAACAATATTTAGGACAAATACCCTCTATGGGTTCCTTTCTTTTGGTTTCCTGTGTGGTCCTATGCATTAGCATTTGTGTGACTAATGCCGGTGGTTCATCCGGTTTTCAGGTCTCAAAAGATCAGAGGAAGCATTTTTCAAGAGATGCAACAACAACTTCCAAAATCACCCTCTCTGGAAGAAAAACTACATCCACAGCTTGTGATTTCAAATGTACTACAGATAAATTAACACGTCGCCTAGCTCATAGTAATATCAATCTCCATCATCCATTCAGTAAAAATAAAACTACAAAAAGGACATTAAATGCTTCACTCTCTGCACCAAAATCAGTTCCAGCACCCTCCAGTTCAAGAGTAAAGAATTTGAGTTCGGGAATGAGAAAAATCCCAAATTTAGAACAATTAAATCGAAAAGTAAGTGAGAGTCGTAAAGAGTGCAAATTAAAACATAGTAAAAGTTTCTACTGTCAACGTGTGCGGTGGTCCTGGTGGTTTATAAAACAATTGGATAAAAATACCACTGTACTGAATGACTTTATGGAATTGGTTCATCGAACTGAGAGTGATGTGTTTTTGGAAGACGAAACTCAGCTCTTGCCAGAGAACTGGTTGGAGAATGTAGTGTACAAATTTATTACAGATTGGGGAAGTCCAGCGGATAAGCTTGTATTTCTTAAATTGAAAAAATATTCTAAGTCTAGAGAGCTTAAAGTGAAATTCCCCCGTTTGGATTCATCCATTCAAATTGGACCATCCACTCACTCAGCCGGGGAGACAGGAAGGATTTTCTTTGATCCGGGTTTTAACTTAAAAATGAAATTACCATTTTTCCGCGATGAAATGAGTAAGTTCATTTAAACTTAATCTTTTTAACTCTATATTTGTATTTCCTACACAGCCTCAGCCTCACACCCTATTTTTATTTTTTAGAGGCGTTCTGTGCAATATCAGAGCTTGAAAAGCAAGATGGGTAATGATATCATATCATACTGTATGCGATATGACTTGATATGGTACACTATAAAAAGAATTGCTCGCACTTGCATAGCTAGGCACCGTCCCCACATTTTATTTTACCATTGCATTAGTTGGATGTGGAAGGGAATACATACATAGTATCTCGAATATAGGTTGAGGTAGGTACATAAATTCAAAGTGCATTGTGCTCTTATACATTACATTTAAGTACCATGTATTAATACTAATTTGCTTTTGTTAGTTAAGTTAATTTTTTCATTACCAAAAAAAATGTTTTTTTGCAAAACAGAATTTGGACTGTGGGCATATTAGAGAGTGGACAAAATAAGTTAATGTTTGTATTCAGATTTCCCGAGAAAAGTTAGTCCTCCCTTTTTGCATTTTACCACACAAAGCACTAATTGTTATATTAGTTTAAGTATTAGGATAGGTGGACACAAAACTTTTTGCGGTGTTGCTGTTGATTGAATGATGTTCTGTGTGAACCTCAAAATATTTGCAACCCTTTCCCATGTTAAAAGTCAGAGGAAATATCACATTATTATCACAAGATTACCTCTGCTAACATTTTTCTTACGAATTATCACGCTCAAGTCGGTTTACCCCATTTCAAAAATCCATTTGACATACATAGAAGAAATATCTGTACGCTGTACTTATACTTGCATTAGTTGTAGTTGTAATTTCCCCTAATACTCATTTCCACAATGCTCAACAAGATGCATCTCATCTTATTCTAAGCTATAGACACAAGAACATTCAACATGCCATACCTATATCATCGTCCTGACTCACCCTGTCGTAAATTTTTGTTCCTGTATGTGTGTGTGTGTGTGCAAAAACCAAACAAAAAATCACACTACCTCTACGGCTTAAGACTCTAGATTTCAAATGACTCTCTCTTCCTGCACGTAATAATATTTTCTGACTTGTCTATCCTGTTGACTGAGTCTGCAAAGGCAATGCCGATACATTACCCATCTCCATTTCTCTCCGTTTATTAAGAAGAATGATCAAGTGATATTAGGGTGGACAGTAGATGATATTTAACGTATGCTTCCTTTGTATGTTATACATGGTATTTAACAAAGAAGAGCAGTGCAAAGCTTTTAGTCTAATAGTTACGATGAGCAGTGGTTTTCAAAAGTGCAGATATGAGCGTGGCTGTGGCCAGCAGAGGCTACACCTATTGTAATAGGATAAGCTAAAAATTTGGTTACATACAAAATTACAATAGTTGTGCATGCCTATCTACATAAAGCATCTGCATGTGAAGTCTTGGAGATTTGAGTGTAGATGCAAACATCCCAAATTATTATGCTTGATTCGAATGCATGCGTCGAGCACACTTTACAGCTCGCATAGCACTGAATGTGAGTGAATTAATTTCCAAAAACCATTCTGCTTCCTCAGGCTCAGAAGCATTTCAAGTGAGACTAGACCAGAGGTGTTATATATATACATACGTAAAGTATAAGTTCAAGTAGGTAGGTTTTTTTTCAGTAGTTATTATCTAGGTGTGCATGGCTCACAGTCGAATTTTATTACGTATATCATTCATATGATTCATACATGTAAGCATTTAGTATACATGTGCATCACCTACAGCAAGTTCTCCACGCTTGACTTCTAGAGTGTACTGATGATGTGCTTTTACGGAAAAAATAGTAGTTTACTTCATTCAGTATACCGTATTTGACAGATTAGACGTGTGGTCCTAAATAAGCGCCAGGGCTTGATTTAGAGCCGGGTGAGGAACATAAAATTTAATCCAAGTGCAGAGTCAAGAGTTATTTCCGGTTGTAAATTAAATTTTTCAAATAATCAATTAAAGCATTGAAATTAGTTGATGCCTATTTTAGTCGACAATGCATGCATATTGTTAATGCTTGTAAAACATGTTAATTACATTGTGAAATAAGTTCCAATTTTTTAGAATTAAAAAGCGAGAGACTAGCTCAAAAGCATGTTCAAAGTATTTTTTAAATAATTGCTTTAAAAACGTAAGAAACAAAACGGTTGATTGAGTACTTTAAATTTTCTGACAATTACATACCTAAAACTAATTAGGAGATTATTGCATCTACATATACTTGAATACTTAAATGTCAACTACTATAGGATTAAAAAAAACGGTGGGCTTGAACAAGCGCCTGGTGTCGATTTTTCGCTGAACTAAGAGTCTTAAAAAAAGTTGAAAAGCACCGCGTGAGACTAATCGATCACATACGGTAAGCGGGTACATCCCTCCATTCTTCATAGAGCTCCTGCCTCAAAAGACAAGACGAACTCATAATGATGACTCTAATCTAGAACTCAATACTCTCATAAGTAAATGCATGAAATTATAGATATTCGTGTTGATAAACTTTATTTTTGTGTGTGGAATATCTTCAAGTAAAATCCACAAGGATTTTTCGATTTTAATTGTAATCTTTTTAACATTCACAATAGAACAGATAAATACATAGGTATACATACCTGTATAGTGATTTTGCAATATGTATACAATTGTATAAAAGCTTTTTCATGCAAAGAGTTCTTGTCGCGTTGAAATCAGACGACGAACAGAATGAACTACATTAGCACGCTGTGTATGTCAGCTTAAATTGAAATTCTATCACGTTCTACGTTCTTCCTCATACGCGCACCTGTAAAGACGTCAGTCGGTCATACCAACTTATTAATCCTTTGTCAACATAAGTGCGATAAGGTAAATGTTCTAACACGGTTGGGGATTGAGTGAGAATTTGCCAAATAATCTCATCAAAATCGAGTTATCATAAAAAGGTGCTTTCTAACTTACTTATCGTTAGAGTTAATTCATTTTCAAGAGAAATCTCAGAAAGTATACCAATAAACATATTCTAAAAACAAAAATAATGAATTCTGAACTTGAGTCGTTTCCCGATCACATCCGTCTCAATTTTTCAAATTTCCATAAAGTACAGTTTTTTGCTTTGTCTTTCTGTACTTCTGCGCTATCAAGGTTTACAAAAAATTAGAGTTTTTCTCATAAGCTTTAATTCATTAATCCCACGAGCCACGGTTAGGAATGATTTTTTTAAACGAGCCACACAATCCCACGACTCATCTCATGTGGGTTAATGATTATCATTTGTATACAGTTTTTGACATTACAAATGCATAGATAATTATATATATATGCAATATACATAATTCAAATTACAAATATCTGTATCACTTTGGTCTGTTACAGATGTTTTATAAATTTTATTTAAAGTAATTAATATATTTTATACATAAATGTAATCGTGGACGTCTTCGTTTGCGTTGAACATTAAATTGACATACGCTTCTATTAATTCAAGTTAGAGATTAATATATTTATGTATGATGCTTTTCTGGATTTAAATGTAAATCATTTTAGACTGCATCTAATGATTTCTTACAAGCGACAAATCTCGTAGTGCCTCATACTATTCGAACTAATATAACATTGAGGAATAAACCATCATGAATGGCAGAAAGCAACGTCAAAAATTAAAATGTATAAATATTGGGCTCACTCATAACTAAGTTGGACATGCTCTTTCCAAATTCGAATGAATACTCCCTATCCACTCATCATGTTGTTATTTTGATTATCATTCTAATCAGATATGTTTGGCACACTTTGAAGTGTGATGGGAAGATGATATTGAAATATCATCTTCCCATTCGGCTGATGTCAGGTATACAAGTTTTCCTGTACCTTTTTTTCAGGTAGGTACATAACAGTGGCATCTATAGTCAGTACGAACTCCAAAACACTTTTGTATAACTTATATTTGTAAAGTACCTATCTAACACTAAGTTAATCATGGTAAAAACTATTTTTTTTAATTATATAAATTGAATAATCTCGATACGAATGGAAAATACTTGAATTACGGAACGGTTATTTATCTTTATGTTAAACCTTGCCTGCACTGGAACAGTGTTACTGATATAAAGTACATATTTTACTTGAATATCCACCAGTAGTCAGTAGTCAACCAACAATGTAAAAGTTTTACTTCAAGCTTGTCCAACTTAAATAAACTTTTAGAGCATAAAACGTGTACAATTATGCACCCACGCTCAAACTGAAGAGCATCCGGGATGACGTGATTTTTTTAGTTTTCAAACGAGATGTAGATATTCAAATTCTGCATGTCTGACTTAGTCTAGTTACAATTATGAACAGAATGAAAATGCCCTTATCCATTTTAAAAAATAAAATCAATTTTTCATATGGTACTTTACATAGAGATTTGTATTCGAAAAGAAAACGAAAAAACGCCATTTTATAGTAGATTTTATAATTTTGAAGTTTCAAATTTTTTAAATGTTTTTATGACTGAAAACGGGCATGTGCAATCGACTCAGTGGTGCTACACCGTACTTACACGACAAAGTCAAGCATGCAGAATTTGAATGTCAACGTATCGTTTGAAAACCGAAAAATCATGTTGTGCCTGTTGTCGTGAGATTGTCATGCAAATAACACGTCAGTTTAATGTAAGTGTGACACTAACTTTAAGACAGTGCTAATCCTTATGCGTACTTCATAAAACGTACAGCCTCCAGAAGTACCAATTAGTTCTCTGAGTACAGACATGTACCCAAATGGCTTCAAAAAAGGAAAGTTAGCGAGTTTGTCAACAAGTAAATTAATATGACTGCGGCAGTGTCGAGAATATTCATTAACTTTTTAGAGTTAAAGCATGGGCAATGTTGCCTACTGCTAACACGTTTAGTCGTAAATAAGTTGTAGTTGTAAACGACTTCCTAAAATTAGGCGTCTTTTCTGAGAGCATAACATGCATATACCCAAGAGGTTGGTAGTAATTTATTGCATACGTGTAGGTGTTTATATATGGGTTAGTAGTAAGATAGGTTTACCCATATATACCCAACATGTGAATGTAACTGAGGCTATAGGCTCTAGGTTATAAGGGCTTGGCTTTATAAAAAGAGCCACAACGTTAGTTTTATTGGTCCGAGTTAATACTTTTGATTCAGTATAGTCATATATGATTATACCGAACCTTATTTTTTTTATTTGCTAATTTTATTTGCAATTGCATTTTTGGGCGTGTATTCTGAAATCTTAAACTGGAGCTATTCCTGTATAATTCTATATGTAAGCTATAAATCTGAGTTGCGGTATTTTTTGTCTCCTAGCTGTGAAGGAACATGAGTCGTTAAACTCACGGAAGCCAATACTATACTAACTTTAAAATAATAATAAGAATAGAAACTGATATCAGTCATCCCAAATCCAATCTAAAACCACTAACATTACGGGGGTTTGAGAATTTTGTAACTTTTGATTTACAATGTTATGCAATGGAAGATGGAAAAAAGTCGTTCATTATTTGTATTGTATAATAAAGTATATATTTTTGTTTTTACGAATCTTAGAAAGAAAATTCATGAGATGAAAAAACCGCTATAGCGTTCCCCAGTGTTAACTTTACGTCATAACTAGGATAACAACTTCCACTCACTCCATCTCCAAAAATGTGACTGATATGAAAATAACTTATATGAGAAAAATATATGTGTCTATACCATATATAGCCCTTCTGTGGCCTACCCCACAATGACGATAATCAGTCGAACCCAATCTCATCTTAATCTTCAATCTTATAATCATAATATCCATTTCAGTGTGTTACAAGTCCTTACAGAACTAGCCGTGCGCATACTCTACATATGTAGGTAGGCACTGTGTATGGCATTCGCTGTACTAATATTAGTAGGTATAAGCTATAGGTATTTATTTAATTACATGTGCTCTCCTCTGCCTTGAGTCCAGGAATCAAATCCTGTTTGATTTTGATACAGCTTCTTTGACTCGTTGTTGACTTAGGCTTAGGACTTTGATTAAGCCCACATTCCTCCTAATTTATGCATTTCTTCCCCGCTCTTTCAAACTTCGATCGATCCCCGACCCTTTGAAAAGTCATAATGTTGGGGCCAGGCTGTGGTTTCACAGTATTCTTTATAATTATTAAATTATTGCTATTTATACAGCTCATACATATGTAATAAATAATTCTAGCCTTATTAAATATATCTTTAAATTCTCATTTTAACCCATACACCGGCCGTCTTCATTTCCTTGAAGAATCCCTCCGCGCCAGGACAGTTTGGAACTGAATGCCCAAGCCACATTCCCATGTTTTCTAAAAATGTAAATTTAGAATTGTGATTGTAATAATCCTAAGTATTAATAATTATGGCTTCATTTCTAGCTGCAATTGTAATATGACTTCCATTACTTGCAGTTTATTTGTCAAGAAATGTTTTTGATTAACATTAACATGTTTTTCGATTTCTTCAACTGCAAAATTATTAGTTAGTGTAAAATCAACCATGACAGCATTGCTCACAGTTGTAATGAAAAAGGAATTCTATATTAGCCTGGCCTCTACATTTTTGTTTGAAATGATATATTTTAGGCTAGAAACCTCAGATTGTTTAATTACATATACTGGTGCATGATTGTACCATTATTGGCGCTATAATATGGCATACCATAATGCTGTTATCCGCAGCTTACATACTCCACCAATATCTCTCGATTTAAGTCAGTACACATAATTATATAAAACAATATTGTATTAAAATAGAAGCGGATTGTTGCAGCTAGATGTGTTATGCATTTAGATGTTCTAATTCTAAATTAATGTTTTAGTTAAGAACGCAGCCAATGGCTAGTGCCAGTGAGAGCACGGACATACATATTTATGTTATGCATTTACTTTACATTTACAACAATGGGATCACAGATTAAAAGAGCCTTCTGTGTATAACAGTCTGGTCCATATCTATCTCCACCACCCTAACAACTATAATAAAGCAGAAGTAGTGTAGAAAGATGTGCACTTTATCATTCTCAAATTTCATCATGCATTCCCAAATATTGATGTTTACATGATTCATCTTTGCTGCAAGGAGCAAAGTTGCCATAAACAGTGAATTTTTCATCCGTGAGACAAAACCAAGACTCCGTAGCATCAAGATTAGATGTTTTACTTCCATAACTGTTACTCCTCACATCATTGTGTCTATCCAGTTTACCTTACGTTCCACCCATTTTTTCGATACTGGAATTTAATTGTATTTGACAAGACATTTTTGAAAAGGCAGAGACCTCGAGCTAGATCCAGTGTACTGTTCATTCCTTTTGGTCTATAAGTACCTACACATACGTATAGTGTACGTAACGTAGGTACTGATAGTTGCAAAGGGGTACAAGTGAAAACCACACACAAGAAACCCGATTTTCTTTATTTACATCAAATTGGAATTCTAATTGAAATTTTAAAATAGTTCATACATGGGCTTACCGTTTTTGGAGCTCTCTACATTGGGAGGCAGTGTAAAAATCCCGCTAATTTAATTATATGATATTAGGGTTGGAGGTAATAAAGCAGTAAAATTGTGTGGTATTATTTGCGAAAAATAAAGTAGACGCACGTGTTATGTGATCTATATGTACTGGCTTCATGTGAGGGTTTTATATTATGAAGTTTTTTCTAGAAACATTTCCAATCGAAACATTCGAAACCTAGATTGTGTGTAGTTAGCCTCAGCCTCCTACAATTTCAATGATGGAGCTTAAAAAAATTGTTAAAAACAGGGGGAAAAGTTGATTGGTTTTTTTTGTAGCTTTCAGTTTTTCAGTCCACAATACAGTAGTTTTGATGGATTATTTGTATTTTTTACTTAGACATTAAACGTGAATCATCTTCTTCAACATCAACTTCAGGCTCTGTTGATATGTGACTCCAAGTACGACCTGTGTTCTGTTTCCTTTCAATGAATGCAGTGAGTGAGTGTTACATTAGGTTGGTCAAATAAAGTGGCCGTGGTACCTGCTTGCCATATTACAAACACATATAACTTGCTATTGTTATTTATAGTGTAGAAAAAAGATTTATGAATGAAATGCAACGTTGGAATTGAAGGAAAAATTAACGAAACTCTTAAATCATACAGACTTCGTATGGTTCAATAATGCATAATTAAGTTAATGTTTACCTACGTGTTCCTTCAGTAGAATCGAGCTCGCTTAGTAGGTATTCGTTTAGGCTGTTTGCTGAAGAACCGTTTGCGTTTAATAAATACTCTGGTTAATACTACTTAGTTTTTTTTCCAGTCACTGACTTTAAATTTCCAGGGAAAAATGTTATTTCCTCAATTATTATGAATTTAAAAAAAATTGTTATTTCACGTTTGTCTTGACCGTTGAGAAATTCAATAATAGGACTTGACGCTAGTCGTTATACCTTCCTTATTATCCCATATTAGTGGTAAACTATTAATTCTGCCATAATGGGCTAGATTTTAAAGAGAAGTCAATCTATACTGAAGGTCGCGAGTTGACATCAGCAGGCGGGTCGCGGGTTGACGGTATTTTATTTTTTAATTAATTAAAAGCGTTTGACAGGATCGTGTGTTGTGTGATCTAATCGCGATTTGGGTGAATTTAATAATAGCAGTATCGGTCAACATAGTAATTTCACTCGGTATACACTTAACCGGTATTGCTATTACTGGCATTTTTGATTTTCCTATTAGGAGTTAATAACGACGTTGTAAATCCGTCAATAATTTTATAGGCGTCTGCTAGGTATCTAAATCTGCCTTAAAATTATGTATGAAATTTTACTGGAATTAAAATTGATAATTAACAATTACAGAAATGTTAGGAATTGAAAAGAGAAATTCTGAATTTGCTGCTCTTGTATGAACCAAAACCTTTAGCTTTTTCAATTTTGTGTCCATACTTTTTTATTTCTAAAATAGTGGTTTTTTTACAAATAAATACATCAAAATTATTTATTACAGTCGCGTGTATCGTATATTTAATAACAGTAATTATTGTATGCGTCTAATTTGCTAGGGTTGATAATTACAGACCGGTGTGTTAAATGTCATGTATGACTTGCTGAAACGAATGATTGACGCGTGGAAACCCTTACATTAGGCGTATGTTTTCTTTATATATGTACAGTCTCAAGTCTCAGGAGAAGACTCCAAAGAATGATCAAAAGATGTGAGGTGCGAGCACTAGCTCTGTATTTTAGTTTTTTATCGTATGCGCTGTATAGCTGTATATAATGACGTAACTAATTTCTAAATCCTGCTTGCGGCAGGACTGTCAGGCAAGTGATGGATTAGAATGTTTCATGTAATGTTTTCCAACAGAAGCATAACAATTATATGATTGGGCGAAGGCAAACAAAATGACAATAATAATATTGCTGAGAACGAGGACTTGGATTTTATCACTTCATCCCAAATATCGCTTAGTCCCAACCCTTAAACGTTTGCACTTATGTATTGCGCTAAATACAATGCCACTGTTTATTTTATTTATAATTGTGCATTACACACACAAGAGTAGGTCCATGGCTTCACGGTGAGGAATCTAATACTACCCACGTATTGTCGAGATTAAAATGTAATATTATCACCATATGCATTATTTTGTACGTTATTGTTGTCAGAATTAATTATAATCTTGTTACACTAATACAACACCTTCTCCTACAGTGCTCATTACATAATAATAATCAAGCAAAGTTGCTATTAAATTATCGCCAAATATAGACTTTAAAGTTGTATCGGGGCAAAACCTAAATTTGTAATTGTCATTATTTGTGGTAGAATTCTTCATTTCCCCGAAGTAGTAAGTAAGTTAATAAATGTTACGAGGGGGCTCCCCTTGACTCCCCCAACCTCAGTTCTGACTCGCTTGCTGCCCTCATATACAAGAACCATCTAAATTGCTTGTCGTTTGACACATCATAATGATATGTTATATTATGTAACATATAACTTGCTCAAAACAACTGGAAAATAAAGAATTCAATTAAAGTACCATATATTTCCTATAATAGTAGACAGGCCTGTGATAGTAGACGGGGTCTGGGAGGTCGGAATTTGACTAGTAGGCGGGTCTACTATTATAGGAAATACGGTACATGCAAATGTTTAAGAAAAATTGGGTGGCATCACTAGTGTTTTACTAATATTTTAACAAGTAACAGTATGAGGCCGTTAGCAAATCGTGACAATAAAGGCTATCATATTGACCTTCGTCCGATTACATATTCTTGTCCCTCTGGTCTTTAGGAATGCCTTGTGATAAATTCTGTTTATTTAGATTAAAGGTAACTTAAGCTTGATGTTGCCATTTAAAATTTGAATGGGATGATTATACGTTTTCGGAGCTTGAAATTAATACATAACCGGTCTTTCATGACTGCATGTCATGTTGATTACCGTCTCACATCATTTCTGTAACAGTCTGATGGGGATACAAACACCTTATATTTCTGGGTTAGATGAACAAGTTCAAGAAAGTCGTCATGAACTAATTACACCTATATAGCTATGTGGTGTATATATACGTAAATAAAAAATAAGAGCTGGCACTGAGTTTAATGGCATTAATATTAATATAGGTAGGTGTGGTAACGAAAATCACAGCTTCCTCTGTCATTTAAGTGGACGGTTAATTCATAATTTAGAAACATTTATTCAAGCGATTGTTTTCATTAAGTAATTTGTAACACATACTTATACCAAATGCGTTTTCTCATAATTCCTTTTTTTTTCTTCTTTTTTTAATACAGAATTTGCAGTATCAACAGGACCAAGTTTCTTGGCTGGTCTGGGAGTTGGAATAGTAGTGTTGGGCATAAAGAGTATCTTTGCTCCCGTAATGCTAGCCATGAAAGCTATGATGTTGAGCTATTTCATGAGAGACATGAGCCCCTTTGACTTCTTCCGAGTTTTTGGATTTGGAACTGCCTCCCCGGATGAGACTGCAGATGAAGTTCACAATATTGAAGTGTACGATCCACCTCTGGTGAATAATCCCTATGACAATGTTCTGGACAAGCATTCCCCAACTGGAGGAAGTAACACACTTACTGCAAATGGAGATCCAAATTTAGGAGTGGGGGGTTACGGCAGTGGTCAGCATAGTAATCCAATGAATTACTATCAACAACAGCAGCAACAACAACATCATCCTCAGTCTCAGTATGGAATCCCTGTGCGGCTTAGCTCACTGCTTCCATATGCAGTTCCCACTGTGATGACTGCTCCTTCGAGTCAGCAGTCTCAAAGTCGTCCTCAACCCTCGCCGTGGGCTCTGCTTAATGGAGCTGACGGGAATGGACGGGGAAGACCGATTTCTTCTCCGTCCGAAATATTCGCTAATAAGATTAACGGGAATGGGAAGCTAGGTGGTCAGAAGAAACCTGAATCTGGATATCAGTACGTTCCTTCGGCGGCTCTACAATTAGAAGTGGAAGATTTTGATCCATTCTACAGTCCCTTGCTCTCAAGAATTGACTCAATTTTCATGCATTTAGGCTTTGGGGATGAAGGATGCAAGGAGAGAGCTGTTTGTTCTATCTACAAATCCCCTGTCAAATATGCTCCGTATTCAAATCTTCTATCAGCTCAACTTTCCAAGTAAGTCAACTTCATGATCATGACTCCCCTTGGCCAACGCTAAAAGTTTGTCATGCATTCAAATCTTTTATTTACCCACCGTATTTCCTATAATAGTACACTATTCAAATTCAGACCTCCCCCACCCTATACTATTTTTATTCCTAGCTTTCACTTGGATCTGTGTACAATTATAGTAAATACGGTACCTCTGTCGCTGTGTCTACAAATTCTAAATTAATCACGGGAAAATGCAATGACAGCCATTCACTATTTCCAAGAAGGGTTGCTTTTAAGTTGTTACTTTGTCAAAAGACGTTTTATAGGCTAACAATAAAGTGTTATAATTAAATTACGTTTAAAATTATCATATGTAAATGCTTATGTATGAAGAAATCGCTGAGTTTAAAATACATTGTTTTATATATTTTAAAGATTTTGTGTGTGGCTTGTGTGATATTATTATCTACATTTTTCGTTTTTAGAGCACTTGTGTTTAGGGATCTACTATACTCTCACGTAAAATCAAATCCGAACCAACTAGTTCACTTCACTAGTCACAGAATAATCAGTGTAACCCAAAAATGTCCATTTGTGTATTTATCTCGAGCATCACATCAGGGGACAGAACGTACTCATTCGTTTTGCACGACCTTAGTTAAATTTAATGGTTAAGTTTTTCATGATTTAATATAAAAAAACATTTCCCTGACTTTTCCTGTGAGAATTATGCTGCTTCTGGGTTGATGGCCTTTTTCTAGCTATAGAGACGAATGATAATGATAGCCTATATAGTACAAACTTGTGTTAGTTATATCATATTGGAATGCATTATATGCATGCTTTGGAATGCATTTAGTTTTATTAAATTTTAGCTTTTGATTTAACTATTGGTCTATAGTTAACTTGAAAATTTGTGAGGACCTTTAATTTTGTTAATGCAGTGCACAGATAACATTGATCCATTTTTTGGATTTCTTACGAGGGAAGTCAGTACAGAGCCATAATACTTGCCATATTTTACTAAAGTTCTAGAATGTACTAGATTTTTATTTAAATATTGTTTGAAATGGCAACATCAATAGGGGATGACCCGCATCATTTTTGATGACTTAATAATTGATTAATTATTTAGGATACAGTCCATTATAGTAGAATTTATTTCCCGATTGACACAAATTTAGAATAATTTATATTTTGAAATTCGAGTCTTTTGGAATAGTGTGCATTAGAATATGGAAGGGATCTATTTCATTCACAAGCCATGTATACTTTCCTATAAAAGTAATTAATTGCATGCTGTAGTTGAAACGGATTTTATTTTGACCTACTATGAGGCTACAAATCACTAATAACAATTAGGTGCAGTGAGTAGCATAGTCACTACATCGTCATAAATGGAGAAGGCAAATTACGTTACATTTTATTTAGTCGTTTTTCTTTGTGAGGCTGTAATAAGCTTTCTCGTGGATGAAACGATTTATTAACAGAACACGCAATGCTCTATAGCGCTGCGGAGAAAAAAATTGCTGCAATTTTTCAAGGTTTTGGTTTGGCGAAAAGATTAAACTGTATCAGCATAAATAGTTCAATAATTGTGCAGTATGTTTAAATTGTCAAATTAATCTATTGTAAAATTTCACAGGCACCAAAGCGAGCTAAAACGCCCGGTAAGCACATCCCCCAAGATTCTTCGGTACTTTAAATACATGAAGGCAGCCAAGGATGGGCAGGGATCTATGAACTGTATCGAACTCTACCCGAGCTGCACAAACGATACTGAAAAACTAACGAATCTACCTATGGTAATATAATTTACTGGAGCAGCTAATTATTTAAAAACAAAAAATTTTGATTTCATAATTTGTAAAACATTACATTACATTTTATTATTTTAGGTAAAAACATTCCAACAACTAACAGAATTGATGGGAAGTGAAACCGGCTAACAGCATTCACGTTTTGGATGATTCAGCCTTCGGGCGAAGTAACTTATAAACTCTATTTAGTATTAGAATGTGTACGTAAATTTGGGAGGGACCCGGTTAACTACTGAAACTGAAGAGAATTGCAATGCTACATCATGTGAAAATTTTTGAAGACAGCTGCAAACAATCTCAAGTTATTATTTTGAAATCAATCCCCTCGATAATACTATTTGTGAAAATCTAGCTTAATAGATTAATAATTATTATCAATATTGAATATTATTATCATAATATTGAATATTATTATCATAATATTGAATATTGATTTTTAATAGTTATATTATTATTCTTGTATAGTAACATAACGATTAACAATCAATGGCCAATTCTGTATACAAACAAACATACTTAAAATTTCGAATGCTATTTAGTGTAGACTTACAGCTACTATTAGTAACGTAAAAAGTGACATGATCACTTTAAAATTAATTTATTTTCATCAGAAAGTAGTATTAAAATTATTGTCTTTGTTTGTATATAAAGTACATTGGAATTAGAAGATATACCAATGATTCAGACTAGACGTTTTGAAACGTCAGGTAATTTAAATTAACACGCATTCAGCATTACACAGAAGTTCAAACCAATACTTCCAGTCATTTTTTAGTTTTTTATTCTCTTTAATTGTTGTGCACATACATGAGAAGCTGATTTGTATTGATTGGTAGTTGTTTTAAGTACTTACAACTTTCAACACAACTATATAACTACCTACCTGTGATTCAAATCAATGCAAGCGCAAGATCTGCAGTTTATTATGAATTAACAAACACTAATAAAGAGTAGATATTATTTATTACCTGACTCCCAGTCTGCCATTAATTAAAATGCACATTTTTGTAAAGTTAGTATCGTTCGTATTATTAAGTATTTAACTATTTATTTACCGCGTAGGGTCAAGTTCTAATTGTAGGACCGAAACGTTGAAACATCTTGTTTCGTGATATTGTGAGAAGACGATAGGTGGCGTCAGAGAGCTTTGTGATTCAACGCAACCTAATTGAAACAAATGTTCGTATTTTAAAGTATTTGAAGCTTAAGTATTAAGGAAGCACGTATTAAGTTAATAATAAATTGCAATAATAATTTATTGCAACCTGACAGCAACTGAATATTTTGATAATCCTATGCAACTAATGGCGTATTTTTTAAAATGTTTTAATTTAAATTTAGCTGTAGCGTAGCTGTAATTTTAGTGATTGTTTAATACTCCTTAATATTAAAATAATTTACTGCTTACTTTTATTATTCATGTTATTTTTGTATTTATTTTTCATTATGATACTGGCTTACGTTTTGCGTTGTGTACCTAATAGTAATATAACTAATAATTATACAGCGATAAACCATGTAAAAAGATGCTCTCAGAAGGAGGAAAGAGAATTCCTAAGTTTTGTATATTAAAACCGTGTAATATACCTCCAGCACTGGATTAAATTCAATCCTGTTTAATAATTTTTTA
>JAQFZE010001599.1:0-17291 GCA_034695245.1 Dicyrtomina saundersi | reverse complement strand
AAACCGTAACCTGAGTCTCCCTGCCCACCCACATAAGATAAGATGTGAATGGTAAAAAAAGTGAGTGGAACATATGTTATTTTCTCGACAGTTCTGTAGGAAAATCAGGATCATATCACGTTGCGGAGATGTTTTAGAAACGCTAAATATGATTAGAAATTTTTAGGACAAGGAAAAATAAGAATGGGAAAGGCGAGAAAAATACTTTCTTGAAATTTTATATACATGGTACGTAACGTCAGATTTACAAAGAAAAACAATGATTTTGACACGACGATTCTCTCATCCTATGGGACAAAAAAACTACCTACGTCCATAGGTAGGTAAGTTCATTTCAGTTTCTTACATAATAAAGTAATAAGGCCACACCAAGAAAATGACAATGACAATTACCACGACCACGTTGACAACTCACACAGTCACACACAAGCAAAACTGACGAAATGACAGTGACAAACCCACATTTTGAGCCATTAATGCCATCTCCACATATGTCCATTCATATGATTATTATTATCTCTGTGTAGCAGAAACACATAAAAAAAACAACTCACTTCCTGGCCTATGACACTAACGTAGTGCTAACTAACTAACTAGAAGAATGTAAAACAGACTAATAACGACAGGAACTACGTACCAGTACCAGTAACCAGTACCCGTCCCTCACAAAATATTTTACATAATAATTATATTCAAAAAATATCCAAATCAAAAGTGAAGGATGGTGAGAGGAAAAAAAAAGAAGACAAAAGATGGAATCAAACTTAAAAATGAAATGAGATTATTATCATTTACTATTATTCTATGATTATTTTGAGAGATAATAATGAAGCAAAACTTACGATTAGAAAATGTAAACCCAACCTTAGACATAAAATGTGAACATGCTCGGCCGTGTAAATTAACGTTCCCTATAGAAAGACTCACGTTTTTTGTTTTTTTTACTGTTTACTTAGTAGACACCATGCTTATAAACTCATACCTATCTAACCCTTACTATCTAAGAGATACATATACACGCATACTCACTGCACGCTTTTAGTGAGAATTTAACCCTACATTATAGTTTGGCATTAATTTTTAATTTTGATTTTGAACTTTAAAAAAAATAAAGCAGTTTTCCAAAACAGTGTAGTTGAATATAATTAATTATTTTATAAAATCTGGAACCCTAGGTAAGTTAAAAATATTTTAAAGTCACATTATAGGACACTTGTATTGCCTCAACATGATCAACATCAAGAAGATTTTGGCCATCATAATATTATGAAGGCTATATGGAAATGAATACCACTTTACGTATCTATAAACTCTTTACACGATGGTCATGGATTACTTCACATCCAATATCAACCTCACTGTGCCTATACTACAGTAAGTCAAGGTAACTACCTACCTACTAACTACTAGCACTAACAGTAGGCATACTACAGCATTTTAATTTTTATAATTTCAACTATCTATATACATTTTAAACGAATGTGCCAGTCAAGATCATCTGTCCACCGTTCAACAACAGAACAACAACAACAACAACAACTCTTAGTTTGATAGACGTAAGCAGTGCCCTTAAAACAAAGAAATTATATTGGAATTCAGGTTTTACTTTTTTCCCCCTTTATAAATATAAAAATAATAATTACAGATGACACGCTGCGACTATCACTCTCACTGACAATGATGCTCGTGACAATCTCGACAGGACAGGATAAACAAGCGGCTATACGCACAAAAATAGAAATTACATCAAAAAGAGAAAGAAATTTAATAGTACGTACGTAGTAAAAAAAATCGTCAAAACAATCCAGAAATTTGCAAGTTATAACCATTACAAAGTAATAAGAGAAACCGAATATTATCTGAATAAAAACACAACTAAATTTAAAAAATATATCTAAAGAATGTAAATTTTTCTGTAAATTTAATACATATAAATACATAATTAATCCAGACAGAATGTTTTTGCATATTTTGAGGGTGAGCACTATTAACGTTACAAATATAAATATTTAAAATATTGATTTCATATTTAAATAAAAACGCGCTTCCCTTTCGTTCTTACCTACTATATGTTTCTTTTATGAACAAAATAATTTGATTATTCTCCATTTCTTTTTACCCTTGTGTCTACTAGATCTCCTATAATATGCTGGGTTCTGTCTGTCTGTCTGCCTGTCTGGGGCCAAGCCTTCCTTCCGTCTTCATAGAATGTGGAAAATATGTAGTACTGATGATAATTGTGAGTAAATTGCATGTACGAGAGTGATTCATGAGATTCTCGTGTACAGAGGCCTATATAGTAATATAATTATGATAATGTGAATGTAATACGAGAACAAGATTTTTTTTGAGTAAGTATATAGGTAGTAAGTAGGTGCATACTTGGGTGCCTACAAACAAATAACAGATATATAGGCTATGGTTTCCTTTGGAATTTAGTTATTATAATTTATAATAATCACTATACATATCATAGGTGTATATAGTGTAGTAGGTTGGGTCTGTGTCTGTAGTAGTCCGTAGTAGATACCTTATTATTGGTAGGTACATATTATAATTTAATATAAAATAATATTTTGTCTGTATATTCTCGTTTATACAAGTTCATCTGGAATGGATGAAGGGAGATCATAATATGTAAAGTGCGAGATCTGCGTGTGTCCATTATATAGGTAGATGCCTCTGAGTTAAAAGAGAGTAGACAGAAAGTAGGTATGTACTACGTAGGCTATAGGTACATAATACACAGATGTGTAGAGATGATCTTTATGTAGGTAGGTTCATATGTATGTGGATGGGATGGGATATGGGAGAAGGACTCAGACTATGGAAAAGATGTGATGCTGAGGATGAGATGGAGATGAGGATGAGAGTGAGAGCCGCATCGCAGCGTCAGAGAGTGAAACACGTTTGAACACACCTCTTTTCTCCATTCACTCAATCCTGAATAATCTCTCTCGAAAAGTCTGAATGAAACCGTATGACGACCAAGACCAAACGACACACCAACCAAATACCACATACCACACAAATGTACAAATGTACATACAGATCACTCAAAGAATACAATAGGACATCATCACACTATCTATACACACTACATGTCATAGGTATAAAAATATTTGCATAGCTATTTCCATTTATTTCCACGGGCATTTGAATTCACACTAATATGTATAACTAACGTAGCTTATAGCAACTGTATCAACTATGAGCCCACTATATATTATTTAATTACCTACCATCAATAGATGTACCTACTTATCTACCTACATAATATATGGTTGTGTATATTTATGTATATTATGTTGTGCATTGTGCACACAGAACGTTATGCGCATAGCCTCATAAATATATACAATGTAGTTCATGTTATCGTTTGCATGTGCCTTCTACAGGTTACAGATATAAGGTATTGGTACTATAGACTATAGTATATGTTGTATTTCATTCATTCTTGAAGAGTCTCAAAATGAATATCAAATATTATCGTTTTTTTGAGACACGTGTGCAAAATCCTATATTTACATTTTTTACACTTCACAGATTCCAAGAGATGATGTTGTAATAAATGCAACAATTTTCCACCTCTCAATATT
Organism: Dicyrtomina saundersi; assembly: GCA_034695245.1. Taxonomy (NCBI): domain Eukaryota; kingdom Metazoa; phylum Arthropoda; class Collembola; order Symphypleona; family Dicyrtomidae; genus Dicyrtomina; species Dicyrtomina saundersi. Next base: position 13,692 of record JAQFZE010001599.1, on the reverse strand, counting down.
AAGTAGATAGAAGTATATAGAAAACATTGCTTTTAAAAAAGTAGCCTTAATTTTAAAAATTTGCACTTTTTTAAAAGTAGTGGGTTAGGGATTAGTAAACAATTTTGTAAATTTTAAAAAGATGACATTAGAACACTATTTATAGTTTTTTTAAAAACACGCCATGCAGTTAGAATGTTTTGCAGTTTTAAGAAGGGTCTAACTATAAGGCGTCTAGATATAAAATATTGCACTTTCCACAACCAACTTTTTGACTTGAACAACCTGACAATGACAAATACAGATAATGATAATAATAATAATAATAATAATAATATTTCGTCGAGCAATACCTATACATAGCGCGCCCATATACACATGCAATTGCCATTATTTTGTTATAGTAGGTAGGAAGGGAGGAATAATATGCGGAATTTTGAAGGGAATTCAAATGGAATGAATGAAAAGGCTTTGCTTTAGGACTACGACTGCAACTGACTGGCTTCATAATAAACTTAATTTCTTCACTCAAGCTTCCTTCTCCCTTCCCAACTTCCCATTCATTCATTTCACTCCTGTATTCATCGTGAGTGTTAAAGTTATTCACATAATAATATTACTAGCCCTTCTTCACCATGGATACATATATCTATATACTATAATCTTGACAATGTATCATTACTACACACCCTCATTCTTTTTCAATCCTTTTCTTTCAATTGGACTTTGACTCCAATGTGACTGTACTGGTACTGTCTTTGACTCTGTAGATAATAGGAACTGGTCATATAGTATGCGTACAGACAGGTATACCTAGTCGTAACATTTATACTTATTTCCATAACAATAATTGGAATCATACATTATATTTTACCTACACATTTTATGTATGAAGCTAGCAACATGTATATACATAGTACATATAATATAATCAGTCCAGCCCAAACCCTGAGTCAAAACCAAGCTGTTTAATAGCTAAATTTTGAATGTGCAAGGAAAATGATGCTATATATTCAGTACAGAGCTCCCAACGTCCCTACCAAAAAGTTTCAAAGTTAAATTTCAATAGATTTTCACCATACACAGAGAGAGATCTATAGAAATTTTAATCCGAATTCCTACTCCTACTTACGCCCAGTCAGTCCCAGTATCAAAGGGAAACAGCAGGCAGATGACCACATCCACATGAGCAGACTACTCACAAGTAAGCATCCTCCTATGATTCCTTAGGGATTTAAAACAGCTGACTGCAGAAATCGTAGTAGCACAGGTACGCTTATCGCTGTTTCGTCACAATTGCCAGTCAAAGATTTTTTTTAAATACATTTTTTTAAATACACACTAGTAACAACAGTACTAGAGATTTAGAACACATTGATTAGATAGGTATGCGTATTTTTAAAATATTCCCATTCATTCATTTAGTTCGTGTTCTTCTTTCTTTATTTCGTTATTTTGTAATAGCAAATAGCAATAAAACTTGCTTCTTTTTTTTAGATACTATCTATATGGCTATAATTATACATATCTACCTACGTATACAACTTTACTTTACAAAAAAGTCGAGACATAGGTTCTAGGTATGCAAGTTTAGTCACTACATATTTTTCTTTTATTTATGATATTTTTAGTACTTTAAAGCTGGGACACAGGAAATCCGTAAATCTATTATTAGTCTAATATGTAGTTTTGTGGAGTGTACAATTTTTGCAACACGATTAGTATGTACACATCAAAACCACAAATATTAAACATAGCCCGAGAAAATAATATGTATAAGGAAATACAACACTACTACTAGATTGAATCTATTTTGAATGATAAGCCATGGTATCAGTATCAGGGACGGACGAAGGAATTGTTTTTAGGCAGCAATTTGTTTCCAAACAAAAACCACCATTTTGATTTTATTGATAGTTTTCTTTGGTGAAGGGAAATGTTGTATTTACATGTTTTAGAAAAGTGAAAAATGTTCTTTTAACTTGATTCAGAAAAGTGTAAAATGTTTTATTTGCATGTTTTTGAAATGTATAAAAAAATATATGCATGCTTTTAAAAAGTCAAAATATTCTTTTTACATATTTTTAAAAACTGCAGAACGTTCCATTTACATACATGTTTTTTGAAAATTCAAGCAGCGGGGGCTGCCTGCGCTGGCCGCATTATCCGGCCCTGCATGGTATATCCATGTAACCATAATAATAAAGGCTGATGTAGTGCTTATATGCATGCATTACAGCACTAATATACATACAGACAGGGATAGGGAGATTTACATTTTTAAATGTTTGTTAGACTTTAATAAAACTTTTATTTATCAATGCAACACACACACCTCTAAGTATTTTTTAAATCATTAAAGAATAGAAGACAAAGAATTTTAACCAAAGAAAAATCGTAACATAATTTAGCATTACCTACATAAATAAAATTTTTATTCAATTTACTCTCCTGTATAATTAACTCATACTTACCCTTGACTAAAAAAGAATCTAAATGTGATTTTAAGTAACAAGGAGCATTTTTTCTAATAAAAATAGCGCAACCTGATAAATAGATATAATGTGTGCATCTTTAGACTCATATAGGTGCATATTTAGTAATTATTTCTATCATTTCCGTTCCATCAAATCTGTCAATCTCGTCTCAGAAACTCGGAGCTTGAACTAATTTGTGTGTGCAACGTGGAAAAGGGTCTTAAATTTTTTTAACATTAACGTTTTTATTCAGTCCTTGGTATAGTTATAGGTATATACAGTATAAATGTATGTCCCTACCGTAAAAAGTACAATCTCTATATAATTACTATATAAGTCATAATACAAAAAATTCACTTTATATAGTGCAATTATATGAATCTACTTCATGTAGGTAATAACCCTTGCGCTGGGCACTGGGTCTTGTTGGGAAAATATTAAGTAAAGCAAAAAGTGTAACAAGTACTAAAAGATAGAAGCGTACATAACATGCTGTTGCTGGACTCTGGACCTGACCGCTAAACTCTAAAACCTTCTATAAAAAATGTATATAAAATAATAGGCAGCAGGGTCTAACTTGGGTACACATTACTGAGCAACATTTATACTATACTAACAGTGTAGATTTTTAAGTTTTTTGTGAGGAAAAAATCAAACTTTAAAAAAAAATAGTTAAGCAATTTAATTAACAAGAGAGTGAAGAAAGAAAGAGAGACGAAGGGTGAATATGAGATGATTGATGTACAATTATTTAATTAAGGTGGTCAGTCATTAGTCACAGTGTGGATGCTAACAAGAAACAAGTTTACAAAATAAATATTAAATATTCATAAAGCATAGGGCATAATATAGGTAATTGCATAATAACAGAAACAAAGAGCAGAATCCTTCAATGGCTCAACCTTCACAATGTCTTATCTCCACTTTGTTTCTCTCTCAAGTTCAAAATATTACATAATATACATTATTTCTGTAGAATATCATAGCATATTTTCTCCATGTTAAAATCCTATGGTGCATTTTCTACCCGTGTTGCATTTTAGACCGGTGTTTCGTTTTAGACCCGCACTCTATATTAGACCTGCGTTCTTGGAAAATCAAATACGGAAAAAAGTAAATTGAAACTAGAAAAAAAACAACCTTATTTTAAGCGCATTAAACGTCCCGCATCAACGCCTTTATAAAAACAGGAAGCGGGTACTTATTCGTACATACAGAAACATGTGCTGAGCCGAGATATACATATGTAATTTAATCTTAGCGAATCTTGATATATTAACAAGGTAAAGTAAATTTGTAAAACTGAAGTAGAAAAAATACATCCTTAAGAGAAACATGCATGAGACACCAAATACCATGTAGCTACGCATTATACACTTTTGTGTATAGTAACGTGAAGAAAACTTTAATTATTTATATGGATAAATAAAATTGATATTTATCAGACAAGAACCGCCTCAACAAGATGGCCAAAAGATGAGCAGGAACCGACTGCATTCTAATGAATGTCAAGTATTTACAAAAATTATTAGTTTCACGAACTCCAACTTTTGCAAACCAAACGGACCAAACCAAATAACCGACGCTCATACTCATACTCAGGCTTCAATCAAGATTACAGATTCATATATTATATTGAGAACTGCTGCTAAAGAGCAAAAGGAAAAGCCTCACTCCCAGTGTCAGTGTCAGTCAGTGGACAATCAAAGAAAATAAAAAAAAATGAGCCCAGCATTTCACCCATAGCACACACACACACACAAACAGAAACACATCTCATCTTTCTTCGTTTCCCCTTCAGTATCTCCACTCAGGATGACGATGACGATGAGTCTGCCAATTAAAATGATACGTGCTGCACCGCCTGGCTGCGCCTTTTCCTCTCTATATGTCTACTACTCTCCTGTCATTATGTCATAACAATACTATAGGCACGTACCTATGTACTAACATCACTTCAGCCTACTGCAGTTTTATAAAATGCCAAGCCTCCAAAAAAAAATCCCCAAAGTTTGATTATATAATGTAGAACGGCAAAAGGAAATAATGGTCTTTACTTATCTTACGTTAGGTATATTATACGCTCTCCGTCTAATCGTAAAATTACAGAAAAAAAAATAGTTGATAATGAATAATGATGATCATATAATACGATGCGATCGTACCTTATGGATACTGACTCTGTATCATTATCATAATCATGAAGAGGATCCGCACATGTCAATTCTAAAACACTGCGGTTCTGGTTCTGGGTCTGGGTCCGGCATTATTAGATAAAAGCACATGAAAGAATGCTATATTATAGAATTAAAATCTTCTCAACGAATGAACGAACAAACCCACCACACCGCACCGAGAGACTACTTTAATAGATTCTTGGTTTTAACAGGGATTAATTTGATGAATTTTTTAATTCAGTTTTTGGTTAATTACATTTAGTACCCACATACAGAAAACAGGGATTGCTTACAATAATTATTACGGTTTGGGGCGTTAAGTACTTTCACTGCATAATATGTTTTATCATTTAAAGAATTTCCAAATCGAATAATTTATGTGAAATTATTTCCCACATACCGGCACCGCATAAGCATAGCACCCGTTAAAACACACTCTGAAACCATAACCTATAGTAAATACCTATAGCAATACCATTTTGTACAGACTTGAATACAAAAAGAATTATTTACAATTAATACACATAACTTGCATACCTCTATGTACTGCCTATAGTGTTTATAAGTGTAAAAACTGCCTCCCTATAACTTTAATGTAATTTTGACTTGTGGATGTGGATATGGACGAAATAACATGAACATCTTTACTTCTTTTTTTTCAAGTTAGTACGAGTCTAAATTAGTGTATAGCAAACTTGCGATTAGATACTTATCTATGGAATAATGTATAATGTCGGGTGGTTCCTATGACTTGCATTCTCGTATAACTAGATATAACTATTTGTACGATTTCGATAGCGATAGGTATAAGACTTTTGCTTCTCCAAGCATATACGCTTATATTCGAAAATTCGAATACATAATACTGTAGAACATAGCTAGCAACAGTATACATGTATTATTGATATACAAACGAGATTCCCCTGCATTTACATACAAAACGAGTAAATACAGAAAAATAAAGCATACTGAACCTATGTACAATGTATGTAATATCGGTGCTTCTGTTCCTGGTCGCTCAACCACCACAAATAATGAACCACGTTCGTCCAAAAAATCAAAATTATCCAACAATCCAAAATCCAACGTCTCCCAACCTATATAGCCAAAGCATTTCCTGTGATAGTACAAGCACACCCGTGTACTATTCTAATAATTCCAACCTTTCAGACCCGCGCCGTGTTACAAGAGACCCGTGTACTATCGTAGACCCGTGACACCCATGTACAGTACAAGCACAGGAAATACGGTATATAGTCAATAGCATATTATATACCCCTTGCCTTATACTTTGTATGTATATAGCCTTCATTCAGAATTCCATTCACTCATGGCTGGACACAAAAAGTACCAACAAACGCATACCTACACTTTGTGTACAAAGGCAAGAACGAACCAAGTCAACAACACGATGAAAACAAACACATTAATAATAATTAAACTTAAAATTGGCAATTAAGCTGAGGCATGTTGCACATTATTATACTGTGTATGTGAAGTAGGAAGAAGACGGGGAAAAAAGCAATGTGGCTCAAAACTTACTGATTACATTTTTAATTCAAATTTCTAAGAGGCAAAAATTAAAGCCGTCAAAAGTATATAAAGGTAGTAGTGGCAACTGGCAACTGTAAAGAAGCTAGGCGTATTTAAAATTTCCCGCCAAACTTAAAACTAAAATTATTGTATAGGTTCGCAGTGTACGTACTTTAAATATACAAAAATACTTTATACAGACACCATTCGAAAGGTAATGAGTAGGAGTATCTAATAAAAATAATCTAAAATAAGGTAGCAGCAGTACATAATAGAAATGATTTTTTAAATTAACGAGAATTTGCAAACAAAATCCAATTATTTTTCAAAAAACTAGGAGAAAATCGGTAAGGTTAAAAATCAGATTTTCATTTTTATGAATTTTTATTTTCGAGGCTAAATCATCTTGGCAAGGTTCTCAAAAAATGGCGCAAGTCATACGTTGAATTTCGTTCATTATTTCAAAATTATACCAAAACATAGTAGTAATTATACACCTTTTACATAGATAGAAACAGTAATACAAACGTAGGTAGGTAGGTAGGTAGGTGTACCACAAAGAGCAAAAATGAAACCTATACAATCCACACTGTCTAGTATCTGGTGATGGATGCTGCTTGATGGAGGAGACAACGAACGGATTTGTTGATTCAGTGCGATGAAATGAAAGGAAAAAAAGGGCATGACAATGTATGTAAATGGAAATGGAACTGAAATCAAAATCAAGTTTTTATTAAATCTTTCATTTTCAACTTCAAGATGACGATGACTTGGATACGTACTACGTGTGTAAGTATGTAAGTAGGAATAGGTACATATGTAAAGTAGTTTATTTTTATGATCTCTCTGGATGTGTTGGTGTTCGTTGAGAGGCTGGTACTGGTGCCTGGACTATGCAGCTCTATAGCTCTACGCTTCACATACAGAAGAAGAAGAAGGGGGAAAAATACGGGGGAAGAAACAAGAATGAGTTGAAGCTGTTGCAAGAGCGAGAGAGAGCGAGAGAGAAATGTCATCTTCAATAGTTTGTGAAGGTTAACTTAATTTAATCTCAAAACTCACCACTCACGACTTTACTTGAAGAGCAGAACGAGAAAAGGAACACAACAACAAGGGACTGACTGACTGACTGACGGACTGACTGATTGAAAGGAGAGTGTGGAGGGACGCGAAGGAAAGTCAAAGTGGAGCCAGAGAGTGCATTTCAAACAATGCTATATTCATTCAAATTCAAGTACAATCAAATCCTATGGCTATGGCTATGGCTACTACTACTACGCTCACACGTAGGTTTGTGCAGTGTATGTAAAATGTACATGTTAGTTTGTTGATAGTCTTTTTTTATTTGTATGTATGACAAGGTATACTGTCGTATTCCTATAGGTAGTTTACTACAGGTTAACTTTACAACTAAAATTACTAAATAGAGATATGCATTTTTGTACTTTGGAGTTAGTAGTTGCACAATTTTGTGCTCTTTTAATTCCTAATTAGAACACTTTGCAATTTTTGAAAACCATGTATAGGTAGGTAATTAGAACATTTTGAGCTATTTGAAAACCACGTAGTTAGACCATTTTGCAATTTTTGGAAGAAAGGTAATTGGAGCATTTTATACTTCTAAAAAACACTCTAAATTCAAGGATGTTTTAGCGTCAGAAAAATTTATTATTACGTATTAGATGTAGCACCTATTTATTAGTAAAATATTTTGCACTGTATTCCTCAAAAGGGTCACTCATTCATAGACAGCAGGACTCACTTAGAGGACATGCGTAGGAAAGGAAACCCAATAATCTCACACTAAAATCATGTCTTACTCAATTATTCCGTTTCATTTGACTCACTATATAGTCAGCCTTCAACCCTGACAATACTATATTATGTGTAATTCAAATTTAGGAGAAGCCGAAGGAGTTCAAACGTGGACGTTCGAGGGAGAGAGGGAGGGAGGATGCGGATTAAGAACGTGAAGAAGATTTGATTTTCGTTTGAGTGCACGTATAGTAATCAGTTCCATTTGGATTTCCTCACGAACTCTCAGCACACTATACATAAAAGAAAAACTCGAACAACAGAAAAACAGACAAAGGGGAGAGAGTAAAAGGAAATTCAATTGGAAATCTAAATACAAATCCAACATCTAGCACTTTTATTCAAGTCAAAGCCAAATATGTGATTTGAAGAATGAAAACAAGCCATTTGGAGGTAGCACATACGTTGGTGTTGTAGCGAAAGTCAATTAATTCAATAAAAAAAGCTAGTTTACTTTAACCTGTTTAAAAGGTAAAACAAATACAACATTTTATTATAGTTTCAAAAAAATTTAAAATATGCGTTTCGCACGTTGCAAAAGAGGTAGATATGGTATTTTCTGTAATACACAAACTCAGTTACAGTTGCCGCTGACACGATCAATCAGGCGGCTTAATAGGCATTACTTACGATCGGTGCAATACTTAAAATGTTGGAATGCCTATTTAAATTTTGGAGCAACAATATGGCTTGTTTTCATTCTTCAAATGTGATTGTATCTCTCTACATGTATAATTTTTGATTGTAGCAGTTGCTGAACTATGATGTATACAGATAAGTAGACAGATAAATATATACCTACAAACTAGTCGCACATATACAAAAAAAAACGAATAAAAGAAGATTAAATGATGAGATGAGAATGAAAGGAAGGCGCGTGGGATCACTGATACACAGGAGGAAAATCTTTACGGAATGGATATAACATGGCGGCAACCGGCAACACTCTTACAAATTTAAATGTTAATCAAAATTTATCTGTCATTAAAATAAAACTGACAAAAACAATATGATGCAGTACGTATTTAAAAATTATATCATATGCCTACTTTGTATTTTTTCATTAGCCAATATGGCGCCAATGCTCTCCAGCAATTTCTAACATATGGATAACATATGCGTTCTGAAAATGCGTTTGAAAATTCAAAAGTATCACAGATCTACTTTTGTATACAAATAAAATAATTAAACTAAAATTTAATTAACGTCGGTCGGTGAAGGATAAGCTATTGCAATCCAAGGATGCGCGAAAGTGGTTTTTTAAAGGAAAATTCAAAAATTTGACGGATTTGCTTTCAGCGAAGAATGGAAACTGGAAACATACGGACTGAAACCTTCACCGACGATAAAATTACACAATCAAAAAACTAAAATCGCTTTTACATTTCTTTGACATGACTTTGAATTCCCACGCCTCAAAAAAAAAGACACATACTCAAAGAATAAACTTTTACTTTTACTCTCATTTCAATTTTCAATTTAATTTCTGAAGATGAGAGTTTCCGCAGTTTCAAGTTTCAATGCCAAGTGGAAACGGAGAGTCCCACATACATACTTTCAACGTTCTTTACTTTACTGGACTATATATAGAAAAATACTTTAATCGTTTTTCGTTTAATCCACTTTGAATCATGCTGAGTGAGTGCATAGTTTGCAAGTTCTAAAAGTTACCTACCTACTATAATAGTATCCAAATCCTATACGCGCAGATGATCAAGTAGTGAAAGGGAAGGTAAAACGTACTATAAACTAAAAAGGGAAGCACTATATACGAAATGTGCTTCATCAATACGAAATAAGAGATCTACCGAATAGTTTCAAAGAAATTCCAAATTCCTCGAGATAAATTTTGGGCACGCTTTGATTGCGGGGTCACTCACAAATGATGGGTATACTAATTTTATAAAGCCATTTATGGATAGCCCAAAGCTTTTGACTTCCATTTTTTTTACTTGTGTTTTTATGCGTGTGTCTGCTTTTCACAGAGTTAAACAAGTCAGCAGTCAGTCAAAAGCTAGCCGAGGCCGAGGACGAGAGCCAGAAGTAATTTTATTGGATTTATATTGCGACTTAAACATATTACAAATAAAAGAGTTTCAGATTTGCAATCATAGAAAATGACATTCTCGTTCATGGAATGGAATATCATATACCCGTAAAACTCCATTGTAAGGGAGTGGACAAAAAGAGGAATTCTATACTTGACAAGGAAATTTGAGGAAGAAGTGCCGAGGGGACATGAGGGTATCTACTGGAATTGGAATAAACGTGTAATAAGGAGCCATACCAGATGGAAATCCTAACAAATTGTTAGTAAAACTATTTACGTAGTACTCATCACTAGTAGACAGCAAGACTGACATTCATGACAGTGATAAAGAATAAACAATATTAAAGTATACTAGGTTACCTTTTTATTATTTGTATACCTCACAAAATATTTGTATGTACCGCATTATCTTTAATAATAAACCCAGCCTGCTATTCAAAGTCAGGTATTTTACCCTAGCCTACTATTAGAAACCCGTCTAGCCTTTTTTGATAGACTGTTTGTACAAGTGGATTCCAGTTTCAATTTCCATTTTTTAAATCATTTATGTACTAATTATATCAACTTACCTGACTGAAAGGAAAATAATACACATGAACGAAAAAGCTGTACAATTATATGGGATTCACATATTAAGCCTATGTATATACCATCTACTTAATACATCTTTTTGCGAACCTCAAGACTTAATAGAATATTTCTAAACAGGCAAAGAGCTCAATTTATCAAATTATAATCGTTGAAGTGCAAAATGTTCTAAAATTGCTTATTTTTTAGAAGTGCAAAATGTTTTAAAATTGCTTCTTTTTTAGAAGTGCAAAACTTTTTAAATTGCTTATTTTTAGAAGTACAAAACCCTTTAAAATTGCTTATTTTTTAGAATTGCAAAACCCTTTAAAATTGCTTATTTTTTAGAAGTGCAAAATTTACTTTACACGTATTTTTCTAGAAGTTAAAACTTTTCGAATTAGGTAGGTACATGTTTCAGGAAAGTACAAAATGTTTGAACTGCTAAATTTTTGAAGAGTTTACAATTTAATACGAGTCTTGGTTCTTGTCTGAGAAGCAAAATAAATCCTCTAATTAAACATATCTATGAAAAAAGACCAATTCACCAAACGGTTCCATCATTATAATTGATAGAGACCCGGTTCAAAGTAACTTTTTTTGTGGGAATGCTCTAGCAGGAACGTGTTTCTTCGTGGTCTGGCTCCTTTTGTGGAGGATTATTTCGTAAGCAGAAGATTTCATTCTCGATGCTTGCACTCGTTTAGGAGACCATCTCCACCACGTTTTACATTTCCAAGTATTTTCGTTTTTTTTTCTAAGTAATTATAATTTGTATACATTTTGATTTTTTTGAATTTCTACACCGTTATTTTGATCTTTCAAATAGCTTGACTTATAAAACTCGAATTGACTCAAAACTGAAGATAAATCCGTTCCTAGTAGAAGCCAGCACTGACTTGATCACTGTTGTCATAGAGCATAAAATTACAAAATATCTATACCTTGCCTTATTTCCTTATTACCTTATTTCCAAATGCATGATATATGGATTATTATTGAAATCAAAGGTTAAGGTTATTAAGAAGCCCAAATTTCTATTGAAATTTCAATTTTAAAACTAAAATTAAACTTTTGAATAAATTGCCTTTTATTTTTCTTTCAAACGGCTTCTACAAATTAACTAGTCCCAAACGCAAAATAATTCATCTATTTAGACTGCAAAATTCATAAGTAAAAAAAATAGTTATGCAAAAAATATTAGAACCCTATGTTTTTTATTCGGTTTTGAAATGCCTAATTAAATTACAATAATTACCTGCATGAGTTGCTCCAACTCAAATACATTTTGTACCAACTAGAAACAGAGAGCTATAGGATAATGAGAACCGGACGCCCAACAAATGAAAACTAAAAACTTTTCAACGTTATTTAATATTAATGAGAATTTCAAAACTTTCTACGTATGACATAAGACGAAGACTTCAAAAAACAATTTCAATTTCCAAATTTAAAAAAAAAAGTAACTATAGGTACTTCAATTATTTTTCAATTTAAACGCTTCAGTTATTATAAATTAGTATAACATTTTGACAATGGCAAATTGAAACTCTAAAAACATGAAAAGCAATTATTGTCGAATGTATATTATATACATACCTCTATGTATAATCAAAAACAACTTGGAAGTTCAAACATAAGATGTTTTTTAAAATCAAAGTAGGTAAAAAAGAATGCACTAATAAGCAATAATGTAAGCACAAAAATTTTGGAATATACAACAGTATGATGCTTGAATTATTCATTTGACATTAAATGAAAATTTAAATTGGAATATTTGACATTTGACACATTAAAAAAATCACATACTCAAAATTTATGAGTGGACAAACACACAAACAGGTATTTTTATATCTCTTCACAAGTAATATTTGTTGGTATTTTGTTTGTGCGCTATGCTGTCAATATTAAATTTGCTTTTTCCTGGAAATTAATACATGAATTCCAAGGCAGAAAAAGAAAGAATAAATTATTTCATAATTTTGTGTTGTTCTCATTTGTGTTACGAGTTTTTCAAGTATTACGTATTACATTTCATTTTTTGATAATAATTTTCAATTTCTAGCATTCCATTCACAAAAATAATCAGAAAAGAAAAGAAAAGTAATTAAATAAAAAATCGAGTCTCACTCCGATTCTTAAATAAAACCGGATCCCACACGATCCGATTCCGAGAAAATCCGGGTCGTGCAGAAGAGAGGGTAATCAAGCATAAAAGAAATGTGTACTAGGTACTTTCATTAATTTTATGTATAGCTCAAAGGAAAAGAAGCCTAGTCAAAGCTACACACACGCATATATAGCATCTTTTAGCACGCATTGAATGAAACAGCTAAAGAAAGTAACTGATATAATGCGTCATGTACAGACATTAAGATAAACGGAATTTTCCACGTACCTAGGAAAGGTACTTTTGTAGCTTTATTCTCTTGCATAACTTTTATTGAATTGCTATAGCTCCAGCTACACTATGTATGTACATAATACATTATCAGATTTGAAGAATAAAAATAAGCCCTCGAATACAAAAATGTGAAATTCAAAAATAGACTAGGTATGTAGCTTGTGAAAATTAGAGATGAGGATTAATACAGGCAAAATCCAGTAAGTTATATGTTAACATCACGTACCGTATACTCTACAACCAGGAACCTCGTATACCTTTTAAACTGAGGCTTCTCAGAACTAGACTTAACAGTTATACTAAACATATTAAATGAATTCATATCTCTATTATCTATTACTGAGAAAACCACTATCCGATCACGCAAAATATCAGAATGCCCGCACGAATGATTGAGTACACGGGAATTATTGAATTATGTCCGACCCTCGCCTCGCATTAATTTATAATATGTGTTGAGTAGTTCCTGGAAGTCATGTAGGTAGGTAAGTATCGTTTTTTAAGAGTAGAAGTGGATATTGTTGTATAGTTTTCATTTGAACAACTCAAAACTCATTAAGCTAACGATAAGTAGTATACCTAGGTAGGTACTTACGAAACCACCCACTCAGCACTTACAAGGGAATGACGCGACATGATACACCCAGATTTCAAAGAGACCCATTTCAAAAAATCAGGTTACTTTTCAAT
>JAQFZE010001598.1:0-17291 GCA_034695245.1 Dicyrtomina saundersi | reverse complement strand
TCAGTCATGTTGTATCCACCAAAATTTAAATATACATTACAGTCTGCCGTATATTTTGAAAGACATATCAATTATCGGACCGATATTTTTGTGCTTATAACAAATGGAGCTCATTCAAATTTTATTTATCAAAAAATAAGGCTCTGCATATTTCCATTACACTATTTTTGGATAAAGTCTAAAATCAATGGAATAAAGCCATACGAGACAATTGTTTTAAGGGCACGGTTTATGTGCGACGCCCTTACACCTTTATGTTTCCTACCTCAAAATTATTCTCAAAGTGCTACTAAAGTGTCAATAGAGTTAAACAAAAAAACATTTACTCAAATCTCCCAAACTTTAAGCACCAATAATAATTACAACACTGCAAGAATTTATGTAGTAGTGGAAAGTTTTGATGACAATATTTTGAGGCAATTCAGATATAGAAATATTGTCAATGTTAAAATTGATGGATACTTTTGGATGTACATGCCTCTCATTAAAATATTATCACTTGTAACAGACAAACTCAATTTTACAGTGATTAATGACAATTTTTCGAGTCAGAAATCAAATATCGACCAATATTGTCAGCTAGGTCGTATTAGATTTTTACACATTGGGGAATTAGTTAACTTTTTTGAGGTCATTATCCCAGTGAACATAGGCTTTCTGAGCCTATATTATTCTGAAACATTTGCTAGCATGATACCAAATAGTTTTTATTTTCTTGTACTACCATTTCATGTATATGTTTGGATTGTCTTTATATTGCTAACTGGGGTTGTATTGGTCCTTTTTAAACAATGGTTCAAGGTTATTAGCGTACAAACCGCAATTGAACTTACTTTGTCGCCGTTTGTGAATCAAATCATTGAGATACAACAACATAACATACATGTGGGGTACATTCGGTTGTACACGTTGTGGGTCCTAATTGCAATTTTTATGAGCATTGTTTTTACCGCCTTCTGGCAGAGCTACATTCAGGTTCCCTTGCCGATAATCCGTAAACATACTTTACAGTACTTAGTAAATAATGGTTATCAAGTTTCTACTCTGCCATATTTACTAAAGACGTTTCAAGATGATATAGCGCGCGCAGGTGAGAATGACACTAGTTTTCAGATTGCGTACGCACGGCTTATAGTTAAACATGCTGACACATCCGATACTGACGAGGAATTATCAAAATCAATGTGTGAAAAAAATAAATGCCATACTTTATATAATAAAGAAATTCCATTGGTCAAGTTGGTCAACTATCACATGTGTAAAAGTTATACTCACACTGTAGAGGAAGAGCTAATTAGATGGAGGGAATCCTGGGCATTTATGGCACCTAACGTTGACTCCCTTGTTAAGCTCTTCCAACGGATTGTGAGCTCTGGCTTGAACAATTACTGGATGGATATTTACAAACAACTTTGGACACAAGAGAAAATGATATATTTTGCAATACAAATAGGACACAGAATCACGTCGCACGCTGCGAAAACGGCTCAAATCCAGGTCAATGAAGAATTCTCGTCTGCAACGCTAGTTGACTCTATTATTTCATCAGCATTCTATTGCTTCACTATAGGCATTGGTTTTACGAGTGTAGCCTTTATATATGAAATTATTTATGGGAAAATTCGCTTAAGGCGTATGATGAATTGGACATTACCTTGATTACAGGACCAAGAATGCAAGCATTTCTGTATTAAACGTATTTTATCTTTGGCGTTAAATCTCAATAGGGAGTAGGGAGCGCCTGGCGTTAATAAATAAGCCAAAGGCTGCATTAAAAAATATTTCAAATATTTTCAATTTGTTTACATATATTCGATTTTCAAAAGTCCAATGAGTTAGTTATTCATATCTACTATTTATAATATATACTCTACACGTACTACACGCATTCATTCTTACTCCTGTATAATTCGTTTTACTAAAAGTGCAACATAGCTAACCATAATATCTCGTCTGTGAAGAACCAAAATGAATCATATCCAATTAACGCTGTAATCAATATGAGTTATGTCAAAGAAAAAAGAATTAGAATAATATACATGCTTACAATGCTAATCACTAGTTTCTAAATCGAGCAAATTTTTCTATTTAGGTACATAATATTAAAAAAATTTTTAATTTCTATTTAAAAATTTTTAGAAACATCAAAATGTTATATTTAAGTGTTTTTTTTAATTGTAAAACGTTCTATTTAAATGTTTTTAAAAAATTCAAAATTTTCTAATTATTAGGTATTTTTTAAAAATGTAAAATGTCTTATTTACATTTTTTTCGAAAGTTGAAAAATGCAAAATATTCTATTTACATGTTTTTAAAAAGATCAAAATGTTTAATTTACATGCTTTTTGAAAATTGTACAATGTTCTATTTACATGCTTTAATGAACGTTATTTTAATTTTGTCTGTAGATAGTGCATTTTGCTTGAAACTAAAAATTAATATAGAGGTAGATCATTTTGGTTCTTCACAGACAATATACCATGTAGATTACATATGTAGCTTTGCAATTTATACTTTCCCAAGGTTCAAGGGGGCCACCGCTATACTATACAGACACAAATAGCATTTTTATTCATTTAAGCTTATTACTAATTATAATCATACATATGTATATGCACTTGAGACCACGAAGCTTCATTTTACTACACATAAAACTATACCGTCTCATAATAATCGCTTATATTAATACTATTTTAATAAAGCTTCTTGAAAGTCTGTGACAAAGTTTTATATTTTAGTCAAAATATTAATCGCATATACTATGGTATTACTACAGTGGAACGTTGAAAACCTATACAAAGCACAAAGTATGAAGGAAAATCACCAACCCGAAATTCAGTTTTAATTCAAAGCACACAGTGCCTAAAATATAGCATAATATGCTGTCCATTCCCTAATGTATTTCCTAATATAATAATTATTACAAAAGGGTATAAGGACCTAGGTAATTAGCAATAACCTATAGTTATATTAGTACATTTTCTCTTACCTGTTTCTGTTCTAGTTTCAGCTTCCCTAACTTTTCTTTTTAAGAATTTTCTGACTATTTAAAAGTTAGAGACAATCATATTTTACTCCCCACAGTCAGATTGTGTATACTGTATAGTGCGCTTGATACTATAATTATCGTGACGGCAAGAAGTTATGAAAAGTTATAGGGTTATTAATTAGATTTAAAGATGAACTGGAATTTGAAATTGGTCCAAGTTATTCATTGAAGAGTGAAGAATTAATTTAATATTTTGATGGCAAGATATAGCAACAAAGAAATCGACACCAGCACTTTGTTTTAAAAATAAATGTCTTACTGCATAATTAAAGAAACTTTTATTCCGGAATTTGGATATAGTTTTAATCTTGCGTGGTTTATATTGCTTATATATGTAGTATATACATATAGGACCTACACTGATATAATTAGTTGACATACCCTTTAGAAAAAACTAGGTGGGGTTCAGTTGTAAATATAAGGAAAGGCCTGGGCTTTTATATTAAGGTACGCGGTATGTTTAAACCACACACACACACACACACACACAGACCTTTCAATGAACTCTCTAAAAGTGACAAAAGTAAATCTTGTAATTTGGGGAATTAAATTCTTGTAAAAATAAAAAAATAGAAAAATGTTCAAGGGCTATACTATAGAATAGTTCTAAAAAAATATGAAATAGCATCATCTGTATTGTTCGGTGTATCAGTAAATGTGAGAGAAAGGGCCAGACTGATTAAAACACGTGTCATGTGTCGTAGCTGTTGCTGGTAAAAGACAAGTATATACAGGGCCGGATAATGCGGCCAGCACAGGTAGCCCCCACTGCTTGGATTTTTAAAAAAACATGTAAATGAAGTATTTTGCAGTTTTTAAAAATATGCGAATAAAAATTTTCGTACATTTCAAAAACATGTAAATAGAATATTTTTTAGTTTTAAAAAATATGAAAATAAATTTTTTCATTTCAAAAACATTTCAAAAACATGCAATTAAAAAATTTAGCACTTTTTTCAAAACATGTAAATAGATAGTTTTGCAATTTTCTGAATCAAGTAAAAAGACATTTTTTCACTTTTCTAAAATATGCAATTACTACATTTTGCTTTATCAAAGAAAACTATTAATAAAATCAAAATCGTGGTTTGTGTATGGAAACAAATTCCTGCCTACAAGCTAAATCAATTCCTTAGTCCGGCCCTGAGCATAGTTATACATATAGGTAATTATATCTATACGATTAGATACGCAAAAATCCGTATACCATGTTGTATGAAGTGTAATTACAAAGTGGAAATTAAAGTAGCCGTATAAAAGAAATTAAAAGCTTTGAAATGAAAAGCAAAAAAAAAAAGTGGGAAACAGGAAACGGACGGGAGTCTTTTGAGGAGGTTTTCTCCAGTTAAAATCCAATATAGTAGATTAGAAACTGGACTCTTGTAATTATATGCCTACCCATATGCCGCTACACGCTAGACGCTTTATGTAATAGAACAAAAAAATTACTCAAGAGAAAACTGAAAATGAACTTACATTCCCTTGTGAAGGGGTCGGAGTCGTAGTCGGACGGATTTGATATCAGGACGTTGATCCGGGTCAAAGCTGAGGCAGTCTTTGAGACAGTCGACGATTGTTGGAGGGATTATGTTGTTTCCAGCAGCTACAGAATTCCCAGAGGGGGAGGCTGGAGCCGGTGGGTCATTGTTGGCATTGGTGGATGAGTGGTGGAGATTAGACAATACTTGAGACCAGAAGGTCATCCCTTGACGAATGATCTCCGCTCGAATCTCCCGCTCAATTTTCATCCCCAGGAATGAGCCCAAAGATTTACGAACGAGAAGTTCCCACAGAATGACACCCAGTGAGTACATATCTCCTTTACGGTGGTTTTCTATCTGAAGGCTTCGATTCGGTGTTGTCTACATAAAATTTTATTAATCCATATTGATTTAATTTGTCAAGCCTGACATTATTTATGGATGATCCCTTGATAAATTTTATTCACTGTGCACTATATAAGCTATATCGTCTGTGAAGAACCAAAATGAACCATATCCAATTTAAGCTAAAATCAAAATGAGCTATGTCATAAAAACAAAATAAGAAACATGTTTAAAATGTTAATTAAAAGTTTTTAAAAAACGTAAAATGTTCTATTTTAATATTTTTTAAAAGGTGAAAAATTTTTTCATTCCATGTTTTTGAAAAGATGCAAAATGTTAAAATTCCATGTTTTCGAAAAGGTGCAAAATGTTCTATTAGTAATTCCATGTTTTGGAAAAGTGTAAAATGTTATATTTACATGTTTTTTAAAATTGTAAAATTTTCTATTTACATGTTTTTGAAACGTGTAAAATGTTCAATTTTTTGTTTTTGAAACGTGTGAAATGTTCTATTTAAATGCTTTCAAGACATGTTTTATTATTTTTGTTGATAGTACATATTGTTTTTAGCATGAAATGGATATGGGTCATTTTGGTTCTCCACAGACGATATGCTACATGTACTTACTTTAAAAATTTCCGAAAATTCCGGTGGTAAATAAGGACTTGTGGTGACTCTCGCCATTCTTGAGACGGATGCCCGGACTGAGGAATTATAATTACCACTTCCGGTTCGAGTGATGGAAGTGGTGGCCGTGGAGTTGGCAAATGAAATCCGGGTTGTGGCACCGTTATACCCCCCTAATTTCCCTCCACTCCCCCCTCCTCCATTTCCTCCTCCGCCTCCTGATGGGCCGCCTGATGAGTTGCTACTCAGGATCAAGTCCGCCGTGTGTGAGATGTAGTGATCCTTTCGGGCGTACGTGAGACCAAAATCCGAGAGACGGAGGACCCAACGGGAGTCGACGAGACAGTTGGTTGGCTTCAAATTACCATGGAAGCGGAACTGGGATGAGTCGTGGAGGTATGAGAGTCCCTGGAAATATGTACATGACAGATATTAGACTACCGTTGAAATGCAACCAGTGAAATTTAATTACATTTTAATTCAATTCCTTCCTCTTAATTTACCACCCCTCTTGTCAATAATATGTAAGCTTCCTATATTTTCACTTTACACTTTCTCAATAATCAATTCACATTCTTGTCACGTTTTCGTAGTAGTAGACGCTCATCGCTCGCTCTTTCCACCGTCAGATCATCATCATCAATGTCAGTTTCAATGTCAGTATAATTTGCAGATCGCACATTATTACGTAAGGCCATATAGGCACATCCATATAATGAACTATATAACATTATCGTTCATTCACATTAAAAAATCAAATCGTGTATTATACCAAAGTAATATCACAGATTACAGAATTACAGGTCATTTACCATTTGTTTCAAACGCCATTAAATTACGATTATTTGAAACTCACATTTTTTTACAAACGTTCATTACAAACGTGTCTTCAAGGAAAATTTAGAAACAAATTAAAATATCACTATCTTGAAAGTATTTACATAGAGCATTTTAAACTTATCAAAAACATTTAAATGGAACATTTTGAACTATTCAAATGCGTCAAAATTAAAAATTTTGTACTTTTCAAATACGGGTAAATAGCATATTTTGCACGTTTAAAAAAAAAGTCTAAATTAAAAATGTTACACATTGCAAAAACATTCAATTACAACATTTTGCATCATTTAAAAAACATGGAAATCATTTAATTTGCAATTTTCATAAACAAGTTAAATAAAATATTTTGCACATTTCAAAAACACGTAAATGGAATATTTTGCACTTTTTAAAAACATTTAAATGAAACATTTTGCACTTTTCAAAACCATGTAAATGGAACATTTTGCACATATCAAAAACGTGTATGTAAATAGAATATATTCCCCTTTTATAGAGTTTTCACAATATTGCCTTTATTACGCTCTACTCATACTTTGCGTATGTAAACGCAGTAGGCATTATAAAGTGAAGAGCAAGATTTGCGTAGTTTGAAGTGTACCAAAATCTTATAGTTAAAATAATTTTAGTTGTACAAAACGTACAATATTATTAATGTGTTGGCCACCGTAAATTTGTGAAGTACTTTTAAGGAGTCAAGTACATATTCGGCTAATCTGCACTTCAACATAAACGTAAAGTTTGTTTGCGCCTTGACTTCCACGTGTAATTTAGGTCTATATAGCTGCATATATATGTAGGCAAGAGGTGTGCATATAATTATATGTATAGCATTTCGTGTTTACAATTTTCTTAGAAATCTGCAGTTTTCAGCTGTCAATACAATGCAGTAATAAATGCTTGAGTCAGACGCTTAATTCATATATATATAGCGTGTGTTGAATTTAGCCAGGCCGAATAGAAATCCAATAATTTTGAATTTTACGGTACTTTAATAACTGCAACAGACCGGACACGGAATAAATTTTAAAACTGTGTAAGACGTCGTCCATAAATGATGCCATTCAAATATCAACATTTCTAGGACCGTGGCACGCCCTTAACATCAGCCTAATCCAGGGCCGTACGAAGGAATTGCTTTTAGGCAACAATTGTTTTCCATGCAAAAACCACCATTTTGATTTTACTGAATGTTTTCTTTGCTAAAGTAAAATGTTTTATTTACATGTTTTAGAAAAGTGCAAAATGCTCTTTTTAATTAATTCATAAAAGTGCAAAATGTTCTATTTACTTGATTCAGAAAATTTCAAATTGTTCTATTTACATGTTTTGAGAAAAGTGGAAAATGTTTTATTTCCATGTTTTTGAAATGTACAGAAAAAATTATTTGTATGTTTTTGAAAAGTCAAAATATTTTTTTTACATATTTTTGAAAATTTGCTAAATGTTCCATTTACATGTTTTTTTTTAATTTTAGCAGCGGGGGCTGCCTGTGCTGGCCGCATTATCCGGCCCTGGCCTAATCAATGCATGAATGACTATAATATCTTTCGCATTGGATTTCAATAATATCCAAGTAGACTCATTGACACTCCCTGTGACGTCATTTATGGATGACCTATAAGGCTGTAAGATGTAACGAAACCCGTAACGCCAACAATTTGGATAAACATTGTTGAACTGACAACAGTCAACAATTTTAGTCCTTGTCCACGGTCACAAATTACTACACATGACTTCTTTAAAAAAATTGACCGAATATCAGTAAAACCCGACGTTTGGGGATTTTGATGGGGAAAGTGGGGGAGAGGATGCGATGAGGGGAAACTGGCAAAGTTCAAGTAGTGAGCTCTTAACTATTGGTGACATTCTATACGCGCGTATTAAGTTTCCAGAAACATTTTTATCTCTTGCGAAACGAAAACTCACTCTCTCTCTCTCTCTCTCCATTTATGTGAAACTTTATACTGCCCATCATCAAAGGCTCATCCAGTCAAGTAGGGACAAATAAGGCTATGTCGACTCTAAACAAACTTAACTTGACAACAAAAAATGAAGAAGCTGTAAATCGTAAGTGAAGAAACAAAATAAACTATACCCATTTTTGGATAAAAACAAAATTCACCATTTAGGAAACAAAATTAAATATCACTATCCTCAAAGTATTTACATAGAGTGTTTTGCACTTTTCAAAACTTGTAAATGTAACATTTTGTGTATTTCAAAAACATGCAAATAGAACATTTTGCACTTTTTATGAACGTGCAAATAATTTATTTTGTGCTTTCCAAAAAACATGTATGTAAATAGAACCTTTTACGCTTTTTATAAACGTGCAAATAAAACATTTTACGCTTTCCAAAAAACATGTAAATAGATCATTTTGCGCTTTTTATAAACTTGCAAATAAATCATTTTGCGGTTTCCAAAAAACATGTAGGTAGAACATTTAAAACGCAACTTTTAAAAATATACACATAGAACACTGCACTTTTCAAAAGCTTTGGAATAGAACATTTTGCACCTTTCAAATATATGTAAATAGAACAGTTTGCAGTTTTTAAACACACATAAACAGAACATTTAACACTTTTTAAAGACATGTAGATAAAACATTTTGGATTTTTTTAAAACGTGCCCACATAAAATTTTGTACTTTTCAAAAACATGAAAATCAACCATTTTGCACTTTTCAAAAAACTTGCAATATTAACATTTAGCGCATCTATATCAGTGAGCGTTTTTTGACGTAATATATATTTTATTTTAATTCTTGCTAAAAATGCACTATAAAGACTATTTTGATACTTCACTCACGATATCCGGAGTACTGATATAATCTCTATACTCCACAGATCAAACTGACGATTTCTATATTAAGTTTTCGTTTTCATTCAATACTGATCTTATCTCTGAGTGAGGAGCGGACTGGGATTCGACATTCGACTGGGCACTCAGCCAGCATACGAGCGACAGAATATTTCGTCTCTATTTCTCACACACACACTTTACACTGACTTTTAGACTTTACAACTTATAACAGTATACAGTGTCTTATTCTTTCCCGGTTTTCCCATCCGCCTTCCTTGTACTCACCAATCACAAAGCAGGCATTATTTGAATCATATGACATTTTTTATTGTTTTTCTTTCATATGCACTATGTTCTACAGTCTACAGTTACAGTACAGTGCTACGGCTACTGTTACAGTGGATGTTCTGTGCGGCTATTCTCCCTTCGTCCTCGCCCTCGTACTCGTCTTTCTTTGTTCGGCGTAAAACTGTTAAAAGTTTTTACTTCAACTTTCTTCGGGTCTCTCTCACTCTCTCGCTTTTCTCTCGCTAAGTTCTTTTTTTATACTCTCAAGATTTTAGAAGCAGATACGCTGCACAGTTCTACACATGGACATCTATAAAATCCATAATCATCACAAAGTATACAGCAGCAAACAAGAGCGTTAAATTTCCGGGCACTGTACTCTATGGTACAATTTGGCTCGTCGGACTTCTTAAGAATTCGGATTGGGTTTTTGGATTCGGACTTTGACTGTAATTAAAGGAAAATAGGGATGGCTACTATAAGCCGGCAGTTGAATAGAGTTAAGTACAAGTAATAAAGTTTTAAGCTGAGTCGGAAAATGTACACAACATATTATTCGCAATTAAAATCAAACAGTTGTTATTTATCGTCTGTGAAGAATCAAAATGACCCATATCCGATTTAAGCTAGAATCAAAATAAGCTATGTCATCAAAAAAACGAGAAAAATGCGTACAATGTTAATTAGGAGTTCTTAAAAATATCAAAATGTTTTATGTTCATGCTTTTTTACAAATGAGAAATGTTCTATTTACATGTTTGTGTAAAGTGCAAAATATCCTATTTACGTCTTTTTAAAAAGTACTAAATATACAAGTTACTTGTTTTGAAAACGTACAAAATATTCTATTTACATGTTTTTAAAAACAATTGTAAAATGTTCGATTTGCATGGTTTCAAAAAGTGCAAAATGTTTTATTTGTACATGTTTTTAAAAATTGCAAAATTTTCTATTTACATGCTTTTAAAAAGTGGAAAATGTTCTATTTAAAAACTTTTGAAGATTCCAAAATGTTCTATATAAATTCTTACAAGACATATTTCAGTATTTTTGCAGATAGCGGATATTGTTTTTAGCTAAAAATGGATATGTGCTCATTTTGTCTCTTCACAGACGATATCTCAGTTGTTAAAGTTTCGAAATTTCCAACTGAGTTTCTGACTCTGACGCACAGACATAAAGATTTTAATTTTGATTTTTTAACTGTATATATTTTAGAATGTTCTGGACACAAGACTGCAACTGGACACCGAGGGCGCAGGCTAGGAAACGCAAGTCAATTTACCTACGGCCTACGTGCATACCTACGTCATACAGAGATTACAACGGTACGTTAAAATAAAGGAGGTAAAAGTACAAGTCTGTACATAATCAGATGAAAGCTGTGTCACTTTCCATCCATAGGCAATCAAAATCAAATTAAAATGAATTCAATTCGCGAAACTCAAACGGACGTTTTCTCAGTCAATCTGCGGGAAAATTGAGACTACAAAGACAGATACGAAATAAACCCAAGGACAGGACAGTGACAGGCCAAGGTACAGCAGGTGAGGTACTGTTGAACCTTTTAGATTATGAAGAATAAAGGAAATAAGGAAAGCGTATGATTCGAACTGAGATCTTTTCCACTGCCAATCATATAATGACGTCGTTCACTTGGTTACACTGATAGAATTGAAAGAAATTTATGTTTAAGTTGACGTTCGATCGGCTCTACTCTCTTACACAATGGACAATAAAATTCCCTTTAATCTATACAACCCACAGATTTCACAACCCATTTCCTACGCCCACACACACAAAATCCGAAATATATCATATTTTATAGTGCTTTCTAAATAGGTAAGCAAAGATATTTTGATGCTGCCCCTATGGCCTACATATATTGCCCCTGTAGGTCGAGATTTAACTAGTAGTACAGGTACAGTATAGTGCCTTTGCAGTTTGCAGTTTGCAGTGTACATACGCAGGTACGTTAGGAAATCATATTAATGTGCTCTGCTCCATGCTCAATTCTCTCCAATTTAAAATAGAACGTCATGCAACAAGGTTGAACCGAACTCGAAGGATGCGGCTGTACATAATAAAGGAACGGAGAGATACGGGCCACGATCTGCTATGAGTATCTACCTACGCAGCGATACAATGCATTGGCATGGAAACGCAATAAGTTTATGTTTACAATTTTACTTATTTGATTTCAAAATGCTTGAGATAGGCTTTGATTACGTATGTGCAAAGATAATGGAATTTTAAAAGAATATAATTACAATTATTAGTGCCCCAAACTTGCATTTTAAAGTATTTCATACAGGGTGTCATGTATCTTTCAAATATAAATATCATACAAAATCATTTCTCTGAGAATTTTTGTTTGAAAAAAGAATATTCCTGTATTATTTACTCATAAATATTTGTAAAAATGTGTGGTTATGAAAATTCCTTAAACATCCTTAAAAGTTAAAAGCGTACTAAATTGTACCCTACAAAAATCGTACCTTGCATAATTGGAACCTTGTATATTGCCTAACTTACATAGTTCGCGCTCTACATATTTCGTAACCAACTAATTTGAACCCTACAAAAATCACACCCTGTATATTTTGTATCTACCAATTGGCACCCTTAAAATTGTGTACGCTGCATAATTCGTACCCTGTATATTTAATAGCCTACATAGTTCGTAGCGTGTATATTTGCAGCCTACTAATTTGTACTCTACAAAAATCGCACCCTGCATAATTCACACCCAGCATATTTTCTAGCCTTCGTAGTTTGCACCATGTATATTTTGAATCTTACAAAACTTGCACCCTGCCTAATTCACACCCTATATATTTCAAAACCTACAAAGTTTGTACACTATATATTTTGTAGCCTGCTAATTTGCACTCTACAAAAATCCCACCCTGCATAATTCAAACCCTGTATATTTCCTTACCTACATAAGTAACACCCTGCATAATTTGCTCCTTGTATGTTTCGCACCCTGCAAAATTCGTACCCTATTATTCAAAATAATTTTTTTTTTAAATTGTGATGCATTTATGTACTATTATACGTTACCACAGGTCTCATTTTATTGGTCATAAATTTCATATTTTTGAATTTACTTTGAACTAACTTTGTTGCTTATTCTGTAATGAAATATCAACTTAAATTTTAAATCTGTTTTTTCGAAACAATTCAAGTCTATGTTTTACGACCTGCCTGAAAGACAGGGTCAAATGGACAGAGAAAACTTATTTTGATGTTTATATATCGTATATGGCACCCTGTACAATATTTTAAAGTCGGTCGTGTTTGCTAAATTCATGGTTTTTTACCGCTTTTTACTGCTTTACTAGATTCAAAAAAAAATAAAACAATTTTTGTTTATATGCTTACAGTCTTACAGTCACAACTAAATTCATTAAATTCTGTTGATAACGCAGATTTTAGATGATGAAATGAATGTGAAAGGCGGACGTAAAGAACACATGTTGTGTCGTCGTTTTTTACATGAGTAGTTTTGTTTGTGAGTGGATTATTGTGAATGTTGAATGTCATGG
This sequence comes from Dicyrtomina saundersi, assembly GCA_034695245.1. Taxonomy (NCBI): domain Eukaryota; kingdom Metazoa; phylum Arthropoda; class Collembola; order Symphypleona; family Dicyrtomidae; genus Dicyrtomina; species Dicyrtomina saundersi. Next base: position 4,298 of record JAQFZE010001598.1, on the reverse strand, counting down.
CCTTATGGCCAGGGGAATTTTGAAAACAAAGAGATTCCAGTCTTCCCATCTCAGTCAGTATCTCACGCAGCTATATATAATGACAAGGAAAGCGTACACACAAAGTGAAGGAAACTAAGGAGGTCGCTTACTCTGAGAAGATCTCCCACCAGGCTCGAGACGAACATGTCATCTAATTTGAGATCCTCGTTGTCAAGAATGTCTTTGATGGAGCCTCTTGAGCAGTACTCTTGAATCAGAAGAATCCCCTCGTCGTACAAACAAGCGCCGATGAAAGCATTCAGATTTTCATGACGAATCTCTCTCAGCTGAAATATCATATTGTCAACATTTAGAATACATAATTAATTTTTTTGTAATTAAATCTTATATTATTTAGAATTTAGATAGGCCAATTAAAAATTCAAAAACATTCTATAGAATTAAAAGCTTGTATACAATTGAATAGCTTGACTCTACGAATTTAATGTAAAGAACAACATTTTTTAAAACTACGGTTACCTAAAACGTGGAAATAAATATCTTAATTTAATTTTGATCAAATGTCATCACAATGCAATGTCTAAATGTCTAGCTTTTGAATTTTGAAGCTTATAAAACTTTCTTTAGATTTAGATTCGTAGTAAAAGAAAAACGTGCCAAAAATATATCTCATATTCGCATCTAATTATTACAATTCCAAGAAAGTTCGACATTCAATAATTAATAGCGTGAACAAGGTTGTAATATAATTATTACAAAACTTTATTCTATAAGAATATACTGTAGACTGTATAGGAAAGGGAAGGACAGAAGACAGACACATTCGACAGCTATACCTAATACCCACGATAAAAAGACCGTATTTTCTTAAATAAAACACACCATAGTGTCCTATTAAGAATTTATCGTTTAAGACCTGTAATGTGCACTATTATGGACCCAGTTGTTAACAAATCTAAAAATATATACGCTATTATTGACCCGATTACATTTTAGTTACGTTTGCGCGATTAAAAAACAAAAACAACAAAACTGCTTACTATCGTTATAGACCCGCTCTGTTTTGCCCACAGGGTCGGACGAAGGAATTGCTTTTCTGCAGCAATTTGTTTCCATATAAAACCCACCATTTTGATTCTATTAAAGTTTTTTTTTAGTAAAGCAAAATGTTGTATTTACCTACATTTTTTAGAAAATTTGCAAAATGTTCTATTTATGTACATGTTTTGAGAAAAGTGGAAAATGTATTATTTGCATGTTTTTGAAACGTGCAAAAACATTTATTTGCCTATTTTTGAAATGTACAAAAAAAGTTATTTGCATGTTTTTGAAATGTACAATATTTTTTATTTACATAATTTTGAAAACTGCAAAATGTTCTATTTACATGTTTTTTAAAATTCAAGCAGTGGGAGCTGCCTGTGCTGGCCGCATTTCCGGCCCTGAAAGGCATTACTGACCCGTTCGATGTCAACATTTATTATTTTGCTCACACACCTGCAATATTACAGACCCATGCACAAAAGTACAAGTAAATCCGCTCAGTAATAAAGAAGTTACGGTATAGGGGAATTGCACACTTGGGTACACCCCTGCCACTGCCTTATGCCTATATCCTCAGTCCTCAGTGTAATCATCATGAAAGGAAAATTAGAGCTGCTCATAAAATCAAATTATTTTTTTATCATATCCTTTTCTCTTTGTCTTCTGTGTCTCTTTATCTTTTAGTTTTCTAGCAAATGTATATTGTGTAGGTAGACTCTCGCCCACACTCAAGGATTTGACTTGCTCCTTTGCATTTATTCCTCAACAAATATCTGAATACCCCATCTCAATTCCAGAGAATCCCATATAGCCTTTTCTCACTAAATTACATTTCCCTAAAACAATTTCCATGGCTTGGCTCTTTTGACTTTGACAATATCACTATAAAGAATCTGGTATCTTAGGCGATGTCTCTCATCTCGCTCGGTCCCGGTGTTGGGGCGGCTTTCTTTCCCTCGCTTTTGATTTTCCGTTGCGATGGAATGATGATGGCCTGTCGTGCATCACGGTAGAAATTAAAAGGAAGAACGAGGCCGGTCATTTCACGGTCTACGTGGGATGCTTACAGACTACACACAGATTCAGGTATAATTTCCAAATCGCATATCACAATCACAATCACACTCCAGATAAATAGCATTCCGTCTCCGTCTAACAAACAGTTCTGCTTCTATACCATGTTCTAAAATAAACTTTAGTTGTCCTAGCATCAAACAGTTCAAACGCAATGCTCCCTCGGATCGCATAATAATTAATAGTTGGCAAAGGGATGGAGTCAAAGGATAACGGCAACGGAAACATTTAGATGAGACGAGGACGAGACAGTTCAGGTCTATGAGACCTACGCTGGGCTGATAGGCCGCGTATTTTGTATTTGGCGGGGAAATATATTTTCTTACAGTTCACACATTGCCCTTTCTCATAAAAGAAGTATAAGAATTGAATTAAAATAAAAATCATGACTCATTAACCCATTACAGTGAATATTATCTGTGAATAATCAAAACAAGCCATTCTCATTTTTAGCTAAATACAAAATGCACTATCTACTAATGTATTAACATATCGGGAGCTTAAAAAGCGTGTAAGCAGAGCGTTTTGCACTTTTAATAAATATGTATATATTACATTTTGCACTTTTCAAAAGCATTTAAATCTAAAATTTCCAACTTTACAAGCACGTAAATAGGACATTTTGAAATTTAAAAAAAAAGTATATAGAATATTTTGAACATTCTAAAAACAAGAAAATTGAAAATGTTGCATTTTTAAAAAATATGTAAAATATAACAATTTGTACATTTCAGAAGCATGTAAATGCAACATTTCGAACTTTAAAAAAACATGTGAATAGAACATTTTGGACTTTTTTTAAAATGTTTAACAAAATATTTTGCCCTTTTAAAAAATATGTAAACGCAACATTTCCACTTTTAAAAAATACATGTAAATAGAAAATTCTGCACTTTTCAAAACATGTAGTTAGAACAGATTACACTTTTTTAAAACACTTGATAAATATTTTACGCGTGCATCCCTAATAACGTTTTTTCTCATAGCTTATTTTGATTGTACCTAAAATTCGAAATGGTTCATGTTGATTCTTCACAGACGATACACAATACATTACTAATATCCTTTGGCGTCCGTCTGTCTCTGTCTCTGTCTCTGTCAATTTCTATTTTTCAGGCAGGTTAGTTCACTACACAATAAATTGCAGTTTGAGTCTGATGTGCTTTTGGGAGTTCATTACATTACATTACATTACTATGCTAGATTTTCAACATTGCATTTTCAGTTCAAGACCCAAGGCCACAAGAACGCGACCACGACCGCACTTTCCTATCTCCTCCTCTGGGACTATGGGCCGACTCAACTTCAAAATGGTGTAACATGGCATGACCACGATGGCACGTATTTATGATTATAAGTGAAAAGTTTATTTCCTATTGTAGTGTATTATAATATATAGTGTCCTTACTACTCCACAATTCCACATTGTGGGGTGAGATATTTAATTGGAAGGAGATCCGTGCGCAATTGCGCAATAATAATGCTGGTAGTTTATGATCACATACTGTACTAAACTAATAATAAATGCTAAATGCTGGTGGACCCGTATACTTAATTGTTTTCTTTCGAACGTCTTACAATTATTTACCACACAATCACATCGAGATACATATCGTCTGTGAAGAATCTAAACCCGCCTTTTCATTTTTAGCTTTAAAAATTCAATATTTACACAAAATTGAAATGTATTGATCTCAAAATCATGTAAAACAAATATTGTGTACTTTTTTTAAAAACTTGAGAATAGAACATCTAACACTTTACAAAAACATGCAAATAACGCATTTTGAACTCTTCTAAAAATACTGAAATGAAACATTTTACACTTTTCAGAAAACAGGGAAATATAAAATTTTGCCTTTTTCAAAAAAAAAAGTTGATAGAATAATTTGAACTTCTTAAAAAAAGGAAAATGAAGCACTTTGAATTTTTCAAAAACTCGTACATAGAACATTTTACACTTTTCAAAAACATGTAAAAATAAACATTTTGCACTTTTCAAAAACTCGTACATAGAACATTTTACACTTTTCAAAAACTCGTACATAGAACATTTTACACTTTTTAAAAACTCGTACATAGAACATTTTACACTTTTCAAAAACATGTAAAAATAAATATTTTGCACTTTTCAAAAACTCGTACATAGAACATTTTACACTTTTCAAAAACTCGTACATAGAACATTTTACACTTTT
>JAQFZE010001597.1:0-17292 GCA_034695245.1 Dicyrtomina saundersi | reverse complement strand
CATTAATTCAGGGAGGATCCTCTGTAGGATCTAAACGGGGCTCTCCTAGGTATATGTCTTCCGCCGGGACAGGTCGTATGTCGTTGATCTAGTCGGAGTTGACATGTGATTCCTCCGAAGCGGGTAATGGTTGATTAGAAACATATTTACGCAAATTGTGGCCATGGGCTAACCAACGCGTGCGCTCCGGTATGAATTCATTTATATCATCTGTGTGTTCACAGAGAAAGTATGAATGAATGTTTTCATTCACACTGTATACTTCATAAGGCCCAGTGTATTTCATCACGAATTTGGATTTGGTACCTGGAGGACGCGTGTAGTTGCGTTTCCACACCAACTCTCTAATTTAGAATTTTACAGCTGGGTAGCGTTTAGTAAACGCTAATTTTCTCTTTATTTGGCTTTTGCAGGAATTTCAGAAAGCCTACATACGAATACTAAAAAGTTCACCAATGCGAACCTGTTGTTGTTCTAAATCCCGTTCGAGAATTAGATGGTCAGTGAGCAAATTCAAATTTTTATTAGGCAGGCTTATGCCATGCATTAGAAAATAAGGAGTAAATTTGGTACTAGAATGTGGTGCAGTATTATATGCGCCCTGTACTTCTAGGAGTTTCAGGTCCCAGAAGGAATTATTTTCAAACTAGCTTTTTTAGAATGCTTCCAAATGTTGAATTCACCCTTTTACAATAGGCGTTTGAACATAAGGTGAGGGGCTGTGGTGATGCGAGTGATGTTATGTTCGAGACAGAATGCCAAGTGTTAGAGATTTATTGTGTTTAATGCTATGGTTTTACCGGGTAAATATGAGACCGACAATAAAATATTATTATTTTATTATTTTATAAAATATTTAGGATTTTTGCTAATATTAGTGAAAGTAGTAGCTAAACTAAATCTAGCAATACTACTTCTAGCAATAATTTTTTCGAAATTTATTTTCGCCTTCGTAGTTGTTTGCCCTATCCTTTTCTAATGATTCTATAATTTTGAGACATTTGGGATCACGCTTCCGACTTGCGAATATTTTGTGATCTAAGTTGAGAGTAGCGAGGTTCGAATGAACAATCTCAGCATCCAGAAGACTACGGATATGTCCATATCCGTAGTCGTATCAGGTTCCGGTTCTTTTCAAGCTTGAGTAGGGATATTTCTTGGTGGTCTGCTCAGACCATCAGCCATTTCGTTGTTCTTGCCTTTACAAGGTATATCTTGATGTCGTATGAGCTCAATTCTAAGCTCCATCAATATAGTCTCGAATTTGATCCGGACGTTGTTAGTATGGACGTCAACGCAGAATGGTCAGTGTAGACATTGATTGTCCTGCCCAACACTAAGCAGTGTTGTTTGGCTAGGTCATAGATGATTGCGTAGCACTCTTTTTCAGGAGTGGACCATTTAAGCTGCGGACCGGTGAGTAGATGTGAGTTGAAGGCAAGTGGCCTCCTAAAACCGTCTCTAATTTGGACTAGACAGGAGCCAACGCAATAATCACTTGCGTCTGACCAATGTTCCAGTATACCATGTGGAACAGGAAAGGCTAATAGAGGAGCGTCGATAATGAGTTGCTTGAGGGTGGCGATGGCATTTCGATACGTTTCATCAAAATTGAAAAAAGCGTTCTTCATGAGAATTTTGATGAGAGGCCGAGCAACGTGAGAATACCCATTAATAATGCGGCGGAAAAAGTTGAAAATGCCTATGAACCTCCTAATCTCAGTAGTGTTCTTGGGATATGGATACTTTGCTATGACCTTGACTCTTTCACTATATATTCCTATGCCAGCGGCGCTAACCCTATGACCAAGAAATATGATGGAAGGAAATCCAAAGAAACATTTGAAAGGTTTCAATTTAATGTTAGCCTTCAAGCAAGTGTGAAGAACCTGTTCCAGCCTCTCAAGCATCTCACAGTAATGGAAACCAAATTTTATTTATGACTTGTTGGAAACAAGTACCAGAATTGAGATACCCATACGGAAGTCGAAGAGGTCTAAAGACTCCCATATGGTTAATATAGGCTAGGAAATTTCGACAAGCTTTATGAACTCAAATCTGTTGATAGGAGTTAGCCATATCTAAGTTACAAAAATGAGTACAACCAAAAAATTTAGAAAACAAACTAATTAAGTTTGGTATGGGAGCTGCTATGGGTTTGACCTGTTTATTGATGTTCTGATAATCTATTACTGGACGCCAATCATTGGCTCCTTTCTTTACTACTAACATGCGTGAAACTGTGGAGCTCTCGCATTCCTCAATGCTTCTCCGTGCTAAACCTGCCAAAGTTTTGCGTTCTACGACTTTCTGAAATTTCTGATACATAAATGTGGGGTTGTGGATCATTGGAGAGGTATTAACCATTTGGATGGTAACCTCTAAAACTTTTCCTGTGATAGGGTTTCTTACGGTCTCTTAGAAATCCTCAGGTCTCAAAATCTCAGGCAAACCCAAAGACCTTATGAAATTTACTTAACAAGTCGCGCAGTTGATCTTTTTCACCAGGTTCCAACTTATAGATTTTTAATTGTTGGAATTCCTCATCGGTTAGCCTTCGGCTTCGTTTGACTTGGAATGGTACCGGATCTATTTTTAGAGAGGTTAGAAACTGTTAAAATTCGGTTTGTAACCGAATAAATCGAAAATGATTGTTATTGGATGGAATAACTCGGTAAGTTGTCAGTGCGTTTTGAATAGGAAGGATGACGTCTGCTAGATCAAAATTAATAAAGTGGCAGATGCCGTGACCGTTTTTTATTCCTAATGAAGTTTCCACTACGTGGAGACTATGTTTTTAAAGAGAGCGTTGGTTTGCTCCAATAGGATATCCCCATTGAAACACATATCATCCACATAAACATTTACGGGATTTGGACGGTATGCCTCAATGGAAATAGTAGTAACTGTGCAAATTCTTGACTTGAAATTCGTAAGGAGTTTCTCCACCCGAGAAGACATACTAGATGTGGATATTGTTTGTATATCGTCCTCGGAGGAGCTGTCGGAATTTTATGTAGGTCTGATGGTGTGAACCACTGACTCAGTATCCGAGCCATCTACCTCTATACGATTTATTTCCGTTTTAGTTACTAATTGATAAAAATGGTCATTGACTAAAGGGTTGAAAGCAAATTGTAAATCAGAATTTTTATTAGACTAGATCAATACTGTCCGTTTAAATAATTTCATCCGTATTCTTAAGTTTTTTAGCTTTTGTTTTGCGAAGGTATATTTGAGCTACTCGTTTCAAATGTAGACGTGGAGGTGAGTTTTGTTCGTCATTAGCTCTGGGCAAGAAGGCTAAGAGACCTTCATGGCACATCACGTACGCATGATTCTCCCTAAGGAGATCCATGCCGAAGACCAAATAGTCATTTGCTTTGTCGATGACAAAGAAGCCCCACTTTATCCAATTTTCAAATTCCTCTATATATATAATCAGGAATGCGAATTTCTTTATGATGTGGGCTTTGCCATCGTTAATAAGTATAATGGCTGTAATAGGCGCACATGGTTGAACTTTATTTTGTAATTCTAACCTAAGGAGCGTACTGGAACTGACTGTGCTAATAGTTGCTCCGGTGTCAAACAGGGCTTCGACGTAGATATCGCATCCAAATTTATTGTTGGCTAGGAAAGTCCTTCGAATTTCCATTTCTAATTTTGTAAATGTACGAATATATAGGAGGAATCCTTCATCTGGGATCTTAAAAATATCATCATTTGTGATGATATCGTTACTATTTTCAAAGTTGAAATTGAGTGCCGAGTTATCGTCGGAGCCGTCACTAACTGGATAATTTGGGGCTGAATTGTAAGGAGAAACTTGGATTGAGCTTGCTGTTTTAAATGGTAGGTAAGAGGTTTGGTGCATTGTTTTGAAAGGTACGAGCTTCACTAATTTACTCAGGACGTAGTCCATGGGTTCTGCAGTAAATGCAAAATCAGTTAGAGGCGATTGGGGGGGTTCGAACATCTCTATGCCCCCTTTTTCGGGTTTAAAGAACGTGAAATATTTGTGTAAACGAAGGATGCGGAGATACCTTGAGTAGCTGGTGGGGATTGATCACTACAAGATCCTGAAGCCGTGCCTCGCTCCCCGGTGCTTATACCTGTTAGGGAAACTCCAATTACTTGTGGGTGGAAGGCATGATGTAGATTATTTGGATTATAACCCTTAGCAAAATGAATGTGCAAAATGAGTTTGCTGGTATGTAGGGGCGAAAGGTACCGCTGGCTGCGGAGCCGTAACATAAGTCACGGGTGCCGGAGCAAATTAAACTGGTGCGGCCTGTTGCATCTGCAGTTTCTGTACCGACTTTGCAAGTCCCTGTATGATCTATAACATCGTTGGATCTACTGTGGGTTGTGTTGGAGCTATAGAAACGTTGTTGTATTGTTTACCTCTGGAGGAAAAGTATCCGCCCGACTTGTTTTGCGCTGCCATAGGTTTTGGAGGAGGTACGATTCTGCCTTGTTCTCGCTAGAGAGTGAGGCATTTCCTCGCTCCGTGGTTGTCATTACCACACCGCATACAATTCATGCGGCCTTTTTCGTTTTTGGCAGCTTTCCTTTGGGCTGCTGTGTACATAGAAGTATCAGCGGTTCAGTACTCTAAACCGTCCCAAGCTACATAATAATCTCGGTGGAGGACATCGGTAGGTTGACGTTGGTAAGGGTGTTTTGACTCAACTTCGAGTCCACGTATAAACACATTTGGGACTGATGTGGCCACCGGATTACTCGTAGGGTTGGGCCAATTTAGTTTTTCTTCTTGTATTTTAGTAATCTGGCGTTGCAAAACAATGCGGAGATCGCTTTCCCTTGTGCAACCGTCAACCAAAGGACGGATGTTTGGAGGTAAACCTTCTATTAATTTCCGTCATCGACGTTCGGGACCCATTCGTGGATCCATGAGATCTAAACAATCTTGGACAGCAAGGTAGTCACTAGCGTTTTGATTGGGAGTATACATGGTACTACTCAAGTTTGCCGCCGCTCGTTCCGAAACCTAATTTCGATCGAATTTGGCGATTAGTGCTTCTGTAATGTCATCACATGTATCGACACACTGTTTGAAATCAGCGTAGTCAAGGCGGGAGACGAACTTTCTTTGATTGTTTTTCTACCATTGACCAGCTTGGTGCGTGAATACTCTATCCAATTGGGTAATGACCACAGACAAAGGTAGCATGAATAGGCTTATGTGTGAATTGTATTTCCTAACCCATTTTTCTGGTAATTTTTGGGTAACGATTCCTGAAATTCAGCACCTGTGGTAGCTTCACTAAAGATGTGATCACTGACGATTAAGAAACCCAATACTATGGATAAGAATCCCTTGACCTGTCTTTCTGTTAGATATTCGTAACAACCGTTTTGATGCCACTGGAGTATTGAGTAAATAATAATCAAACTCATTGATTTTATGCACTCAGGGGTTGGCACCTTCGCATTTATCAAATGCGGCACAGATTCTAAATAATGTAGAAGCTTAACAACACGTGAATGCGGGTATATGGATAATGAAGAACCAAGTTAATACGGCGTCATTATATTTATCGAAAAAGGTTGCTTCGGTAAGATGTGGTATTGAACTTCCTATTGGACCGGTTGAGCCGGTTCTTAGAGATAATCAGTGAAACACAAAATTAATGAATAGATTCAACTCAGCTTCGCTAATTAAGTTTTTACCTTTAACTGAATACTAGTGCCTTATGGCTATTTTGGTACGGGTTACAAGTTCAGTAGGGTCGATTAAATTCATTCGTAGAATTTTTTTATTGGGAATCAGTTAACTCTGGTAAATTAAGGGTGTTCAATTCGTTGTGGCTATTAACCACACTAAAGAGAACCTTCGCTTCGTCAATTGATAAGAGATGTTGTCCAATTTCGACGTACCAATCTTTAATTGCTAAGGTGATTTTACTGTTGAAGTTAATGAGATTGAGGTGGGTGATTTTGTTACTAAATAATGTTATCTAACATTGGTGGGATGTTCAATTTATTTATAACGAAAATAATAAGGTCTTTTGCTTGTTGGTTGTCTACTTGATGATGTCCTATGATCTTATACCAATTCATTATGCTATTGTCGATTCTTTTAATAGCTTAGAATGGGCTAAGGTTGGACATATGCAATTAATCTCGAGTAATTTAATTTATTCGAATTTAGTTGCGGTTGATGCTACGTAATCAACTAAGCCTTGATCATAAATCGTAATGAGCAAAAATTGATTTACCTGTGGCTCACTCAGGTACTGAAACCCGAAAATATAGTACCAACTGAGTACTGAATGTCTCAACTTCTCTGAGAAATTTGAGAGGTTCAGGTGTGGGATGAAAGCGGCTATGGATGCAGTGGCAGATGATCGAAGACCTAGGTATTCAGAGACGAATTCGATTAGACGTTCGACTTGTTCCACTGTCACTGATTGATGCACTATAATTGAGTACCAATATCAAATTGAGTTTTAAATTTGATGTACTAGGATTACTAGTAAGAGGAAGGACCATGCGTCTTTCCTTTATTCAGTATCAGTGCAAAAAACTTTTTGGACGGGGTAAACGATTGAATTTATATCGTCAAACTCGGATGTTTCAGTGATGATTGACTCTACTTGAGCAGGGGTCATTGATTGATGACCGAATTCGCTGTACCAGCTCAATACAGAATTACGGAAACGGCCCGCAAAGTTTGCGTAGGTATGTGGATTTGAGTACTCACTGGATGAGGAATATGGATGCCCTGTTAACTCTAATTTTATGAGAATATGATTTATGAGACCATCTACTTTTTGTTGGCTTAGGTATTGAAAACCTGTATTGCTTTCCCAGTAAGTTTTACGGCTGCCTTAATCCGATGGTTTAAATCGGTATTGGAAACGAATGACATTCACAATATGAAATGGGAAAATGAAATAAATTTTTAGATGAAGAATTAAATGAGATACCGTAATTGCGTAAAGGTTAGGTATTCGTATCTAAAATCGAAGTACCAAGCCCAAACAGCACGTTTAAATTTTCCCGAGAAATTACTCAGATTTAAATGTGGAGTGTGGGTAATTATTGGTGATTGTGGGTTTTCCCTTAGTCGTAAAATCCTACAGACGTATTCAATGAGATGCTTCCTTTGTTAAATGGTTACCTGAGAGTGACCACGAATTAAGTACCACAAAATGATTGTATTTTTAACTTTGTGGATTAACAGTATGGGGAGTATTGAGGACATCCACTTTTAGACTTTAATTACTCAGTCCAAGTTGTGACGAAAGGCTCGTTGCACTTTATGTATTGACGAATTTAGATCGTCTCTCTCAAAAACTGTAACGAAAAGAGACCTGACTTGGTCCGGTGTAAAAAATTAGTAACCAATTTCGTGCTGCCAATTTCAAACAGAGATTTTAAATCTTTTTCAAAAGTTTTTGAATGAGTGGGGGGTTGAAAAGTGAGCAGGTATTGCCTGTTGAATAATTATTAACCCTTATTCGTGGCAAATGTGATTCTAGAGTCTTCTGTTCTGTGGCACGGTTAGGTATTGACACCTAATATGATTGTGCCAACCTGCTATTTCTGATTTTATGCGAAAACTTAATGCAGTGTTGCTAATAAATGGCATGAATTCCTATGCTATTTATTTCTAAAGATAGGCTATTTCAGGAAGATTCTGATCCTTGAAAAACTTGAAACTCACCTTTATGATACCAAGCAGATTGGGGGCTTGAAGATTCTGGTTCTCAATCTCGTTTTACCAGTGTTGTAAGCCGTTAGTAAATAGTCTTATTAATTGGACAGTCACAACTTGATCCGGAAAATTAACCGATGTTGTGGCTCGTGATAGACCGAGATCGTTGATCACGTAATCAATTAGGGCTTCTTATCGTGGTTTAGTTAGGTGCCGACGAACTTCTGCTCTGTTCCACTTTCTAATAGCCCTATTGATTTGCCCGATTAAATGCGGTTGTGCTGCTGCTGACATAAATTTCCTTTATTTTTCAGCGCTCGATGAAAGTCAAGGACGATGTCAATAAAAACTTTTAACTGGTTTGCGGAAAAGTACAGGTATTATACCTCTGAATGCCAGTTGATGGCAATGCAGTTTATGCGTTCTGCAAAGTTGGGAAGGATTACCCGGATGCCTGGGAGATTAGTGGGAAATTCAGTGATTGGATTCAGACCTAATCTGTCACAGATGAATGATATGAGTACCGCTACTTGTAATTATGATAAGTAGCGATGCCCAATGGTTTGATATAATTATCTAATTGATCGGTCCACTTGATGAATTATGATAGTCTGTTGCTGGTCAGACATGCACTAATTTTTAACTTTATTTTAAGGGACTTTTATTTGAATAGACTAAACTGATAACTTCAGATTCCCTTGTTTCTTTTTCAAGGAAATAATAGGGAAATGAGGTGAAATTTGTGGGGGAAGGAAGGCCTTGGGCCTTACGACTTCTCTAATTCGTAGAAAATTAATTCTGATTGGATAGGAATTATTTATTCTAGTATTTAGAATGCTATTTTAATTTAAATTCAAGCTGACTTACAATTTTTCCGTGGCTCAGTTCCTCAAACTGGAAACGAATTGTTGAATTCGCCTTTCTTCTCCAAATTCTTCTTTCTTCGGTGATGTACGCTGAATTCCTCAAATTCAGGGACGAAGTATTTGCATTTCCCGGAACATAATAAAACTTAGTTTTCTTTTTCTTGTTCCGATGCTGATGCTAGACTTCCTTCAAGTCTAGTTGCTATTGTTGATGAGGAAAACCATTGAACTTCCAATTCCTTCATCAATACAGAACTAAAAGTTTGGAAATTTAATGTTAATTTTTACATCTTATGTTTAATTTTTCCATGTCCTCCTTCCCTTCGCCTTATGCCTATGCCTATACCTTCCCTGTGTTTGTGTACAACAGCTACACATATCGTATGTACGTACCTGTGTTTTGTAGACGTAACAAAGAATGCAAATGCTAAGGCACGGCGCCCGAAAGAAAAATCCGAGAAGTCGGAAAATTCGGAGTTCCCGACCGAATTTTCAAAAGCGGTTTTCTTCTAACCGGATGCAGGGGGTCTGAATACCCGTGTTGATGTTACTGTCACTACTTGATACTGTCTAATTTGACCTTAAAGGTGACTTGCCACTTTCCCGTGGGAATGGCTATATCCCTATTATATAGGGCTGAAATCCTCAGAAAACTAAACTGAATTTCTGGAAGAAATGATAGATTTCACTATTTGAACTGTTCAAATTATGAAAGAGGGTGTTGTCTTCTTTCACTTTCAACAGGTTTTCAAAAGGCAACTCGAAATTTCGATGAAAATTTCTGAAATTTTCCAAATTGGAATTCGGGAGATGTAAGGCTCTTTTCCTGCTCTCAGTACACAGACGACGCAAATGATGCGATGTGGTGTGGAGCGTATGGGAAGAATGCTTGTTCGTTCCTGTGGTTATGGTTATGGTTAACCTTGTTGCCAAATCTATGCGGGCGAATTGGAACGGCGCCTTGGTTATTCATCATTGCTCTCCTGCCTAAAAGATGCGTGAGCCGGCTCATTACAGTGCTTGTCTGACGCTAACTTTGGGTGTCTGGCCGCATGGAGATGCTGCTGTTAACAACCGGAAGGATGGCAACGTGGCAAGCTTGGCCGTGCCTACCACTACCACAGCATCCCGGCAGATTGCGGTCTTTGCTTAAGGTCGACATGCTTATTCTGACGGAACACGCTGTAAGAATTAACTATGCGTATGCTAGTTTTAATGATGAGACGCCTTCTGCGACTCTGACTGTTACTAATAGGTGGCGCGGTCCCTGCGTTTGCAACCACAGGAGCTCTGCCACAAAATAAATTTCGTATGTTGCATAGGTAAGTATGTATGTATTCCTATGACGTACCTATGTTTAGGTTTTGAATTTTTATTTTTCTAGGAAAAAGTTTTCAGAACAGAATTTTCTGGTAATATCGAAAATCCGATTTTTTAGGGGTAAGGCTAAGCCTTACCCTGCACCTTGTAAAACCATTATGGTGCTCTCCCCAAGTTTATTAGCCAACAAGGAGCACACAATGGAGTTTACCCTACCTCCAAAAGCCAGTATTTCCTATTTTGTCCCTAGTCAAATGTGTGGACTTCTCAAAAACTTAAAAATATTTCATGAGCCAATAGATCGAAATTTTGTCCGTAGATTGGTAATGATACACTTACATAACCCTGTTGTTAAGAGTTGCGATGGGGCAAGGACCGTAAAATTCAGAGTAGCAGTTGTTCAGCAGACGGCGTTAAACTACGTCATTTTTATTTGCTGTCTTTGTGTAGCACTTTTTAAGGCAGCCAGTCATTGAGTAAATGGGTAAAATCCCTTCAACCAACAATCAGGATTAAATAAATTGGGTCTGATTACATATTCAGAAATTGGAAGATTGAATATAAATTTCATAATAAAAAATGTGTACTAAATACTTTATTCTTTATTACTAAGAATTATTAAACCTTGACGGTGTTTAAAATTGATACTTGCCTGGAACATAATGAATGGCAATGGCGTATTTCTCCTAGGTTGGATATTTAATTCGCGGGGTTGCTCAAACACAGCATACGTTTCTTTAAGGTGGTATGGTACTGCTGAATAACCCTTGCCCCCACTTATTATTTGTGAAGAGTAAACTCTCCAATTGAGAAAGGAGGAAAGATATCGTTATATAATAATTCCTACTTTCAGGAAACAATAGATATTCAAGACTGGGAAAACTGGCCGAAGTGCTGAAAACCCAAAATGTAACTTAAATACCTACAGACCTTTGTGGCTTAATGAGAGGTTGTGAGAATGGGAAATGAGAAACATTTAAGACCTCGTTCTAAACTACTTAACTACAATGGGTGGTGAGTTTGGTGAGCTTAAATGCGGATGCTTTATGAGTGCAAAATCGAATGAATAAATTAATGTACTTAAGCATATGTAGTTGATAATATATACGGGAAATTACGTATTAAACATACAGTAAGTACACACATGAAATAATTTGTATGAACGTAGGCACAACAGTAAATATTATTAATTTACGAATACTGTTAATAATTTATTTTACGGAAATTGAAAGAGGGAATATTTTCCCGAAACAAAATTGTAAACCTGAATGAATGATACGATTGAATGTTAAATCGGAAAGGAAATAAAAAAAACGGAAAAGCTAATATAGTTTTATGATTTCGTCTACTTAATCGAATACATGAAATAATAATTGTAAATAATACGATACCGTGGTTGCACGTACTCAGTCAGAATTCGGGAAACGGGATACGCTTGGAGTCCAGATTAATTCACTTAATAAACGGAGAATGATTCGGTAAATGACCTACGACCTTTTATTCTACTTTCTATTTATTTCTACTTTAAACTTTACGGAATGAGATATTCTACTTTTTGAAATAATGTTTTACGAAACGCCACGAAAAGAAATATGAGCCAGAAATATTTCACAAGAGAATTTTTACGTAACGGACAAGAAAATCCTACGAGCTTATAATTTTGCTGTTGCTACAAATCCAATTCAGAGCCGACTGACTGTGATTCCTTAATCACAGACGGAAGAAGCCTCAGACAGACGCTTCTTCTTTCTTTCCTATCTTTGCTACAGTCTTTGAGGGATGTTCCCTCCAGATCGAATTCTGACGAGTGAGTCACGTGAAACTCACAGATCCTTCTGCAACTTCTGCTTCGGAAAGGAAATATAGATGCCGTCAATAATTTCCTTTTTAAAATCCTCGCCCAAGCGTCGATGTCCGCACTCGACGTAACGGTGTCGAAACGGTAACAGTAATGTCACTGAAAAGAAACGGTGCTTAAAGAAATTACACAACAATTAAGTTTTACTTTTCCTAAGTTCTTTTAATATCGAAAAATATGATCTCTGATCCACTAAATATCGGATCTCTATAAATGAATATCAATGGATAATAATAATACGAAATGATACGAAACACGTGAGGACTTATAAGCATAATTTGCCTCAACGAATAATAATAGTAATGAATATTTTCACATATATAAGTCTTTCATCCTCTGAGATCTGTTATGTCCTGGGAATATGAATACGATCTAAAATATATTTAAGTATTTTACTCGCTGATGAGTAACGTAAAAATTTATTAATAACTACGGTCACGAAGTACCAGAGCCGACGAACGTCGTACGACTACAGGTAAGTATAAATCTACTGTCAAACAAATAATATGTACCCGATAAAGTACCTAACTACGTCAAAAAAAATACAAGTACCTAAACGGCACATAACAGTTAATAGTAGGAATATGAAACGTCAAATTTTTACAAAAATACTTTTATGCCTGCCACTCAGCTTAAGGCTTGAGGGCGGAAAAACGACATTTCCTCACGGGGAAACGAATCTACCTACGAACACGGTGGTTGACTAATCTGCCATCGTAAGCAGCGACAGCCCACTCATATTTTGGTCGCCTAGGAGTTGAGACCGGGACCAGGGCTGGTACAGGTAATAGTATAGCTGGAGAAATCAGAATTTCTGGTTCTCCTTGCCAGTCATCAAAATCGTCACCTATTGCGAAGACCTTTCGATTTATCTGTCGCCAGACTTGGAATTCTTCACGTTCACGTTTGGTTTGGGCTCTTCGGAGCGGTTTAGTGAGCCGATGTCGGTGACGGGGACGTTCTTTCAAAGAAAGAGCTTCTATTTCTGTTTCGGTCCAATCCAAGTAGCGTGTAAAAGGAATTGCTTTATCGTGTCGGTATAATTTAATTTTGGTTCCATCGGGACCTGGAGTGGTGGAGTAATTCGGATACCATACGGTATGGTGGATCCCGTAATCATCAAATTCGGCGTGGGGAAAATTTTCCGGAACAATGTCTTTCTTTTCCGGTTCTACCATCGTGTCGTCATACGTGACGGGTTCCCGGTAAGCTACATTCATAAAATGGGAAAGAAACACAACTCATGGATTAAATCCTACGTTCTTTTACTTTTCTACATAACACTTTGATTACATGTTTTACAGTGACTACGTTCAATCTTATTTTACCTTTGAACGGATGATTCATCGGTCCTTCAACTATTTTATACCTGGGTTCAGGAAGATTCTCCATTCCGACTATATTTTTATCGAAGAAAGCCTCGTCCTGGGAGCTTCCTACGGACACGGGCTCGACTATCGATTCAATATTAGGATGATTTTCCATCTGGATGCAAAAGAAGGTGGAAAGTAAACAAAAAAATATAAAAAGAAAAAGAAAAACTTCCCAATTATATCCTTTGGACACAGAACAGTAAAATCATGACCTACTTTCGTTTTTGCTTAATTATTTTGTAACTTCGAAGTTACTATTATTTTCTGCGTACTTCTACTCTATGGTTATGAAATCTACGAAACTATGAAATGCAGTTTTATGCACGAAATTTTATGAAAAAAAAATTGCTAAAAATTATATTAACTACTTTACAGTTTCTACGTTCGGCAGACGGAGAATATATACACTTAAGAAATTCTTTCTACTTTCGATTTGGACAGTTCCGGTAGAGATGTGATCCCTGACATGACCAACACAACTTTACATCGGGAGAAAACGGCTAGAGCCGTTGAGTCAATTTTACTGGACACTCATTGAACACGTGACGAAGATTTTCTCTGATGCCTCTGTTAATACAGACGGGACACTCACGGATTTTTGGTACGTGGATTTTGGTTCGGAATTTTCTACGGTGACTTTTACAGCTGGAGTTTTATCTTTCGTTGCTGCTTCCAAATATTGGATGGCACGTTCTTCATCCTCTATCTTTTTGTGAATTGCAGCGAATGTCTCTTTTAATTCATCCAACGCGGTTCGTCTTTTAACTTGATCCTCTCCCAAGTCTGGATTATGGGCTTCGATCATCTTTTTATCAGGACTATCGGGAGTCGCTGCAACACTAACGCACTTAGGGACGTATTCGTCAACATCCATCAGTAACATATTTTCATCCTCGCCCGGATTCAAACTAATTTCTTCATCGTCGCTCGCCATCAGCAAATCGTCTTCGCTGCGATCACACATCTTATTGCACGCACACAATTAAGTCATAACCTTTTTAATTAATATGTACATTTTATTCATTCGATTTTTTCAATTTTCATCCTCTACACTACTTTCCTCAGCATTACTACGGGCGCTAAAAATATTATTTTGGATCTCACTCATTAAGTCCGCAAATCTCTCAAAAGCTTGACCACGGTCAATTCTATCCGCAGTCATTTTTTGCAACTTATAAGTCATAGGATCGTAATTTTTGTTCTAAATTCTTTTACGTGTACCTCTTCTTGGTTCTTTAAGAACAGGGACGGATATTTGTGATCCGGACGGTCCTAGAGCGTTCGGATCTGTGTCTTCGGGCTCTACATTCGTGGGGGATTGTATATTATCTTGTAAATTATTAATGTTAGGTAAAGGGGACGGAGTTTTAAGTTTGGGAGTTACAGTTTTATTTTTCGGAGTCAGATTTCTCGTAGGAGTCTTATTTCTAGTAGGAGACGGAGATGATAACGATTCCTGGGCGCTATCGAAGCGATCCCAAATGCACGATCGGATATTTGTAGTTTTATAAGACGCACACTTGGCAATTTTTCCCTTTTTCTTCCTCGCACAATTCATGCGTTGTAGGTGAGATTTCAATGTGTTGTAGGTATGATCCAATGGAGTCCATGGGAGGCGGAATGGGGCTATGGGGCTAAAATATAAAATCATTCATCATTCATGTCTGTCACTCAGCAAAAATGAATTTCACCAGCTAAATATTTACATTTGTATGAGGTCCGCTGACCAATAATAAAATGAGACGTGAAAAATTACTAATTAGCTTCAAAAATATTAATTACGATGAAATTTTGTATCATACAAAGTTTAGTGTTGAAAATAATTTAGTTAGAAGTGACAAACAAAAAAATGTCAAAAAGAAAGAGAAGGAAAAAGGAAAACGACAAAGTATTCCTTTGGAACAACGAATTAAGGAAGTTATTGTGGGACAAGAAGGAGCAATTGATACTGTAGCTGCGAGTGAGCGAATCAATTATCAATCATTATTATTAATTTTAGAAAAATAAGTGTAATTTATTTGTTAAGCAGTTTTTTTTCTTGTAGAGCTAGTTATTTTTACTTTAACAAAAACATCTTTGTATACTTTTTTTAGCAATACGCCGGAAAGAGAATGGTTGGATTGATGATGAGCATCCGCTTGTTTTCATGTTTCTGGGTTTATCTGGAATCGGAAAAACGAAATTAGCCAAGCAGATAGCTGTGTATTTATTAAATGGGAAGGCAGATGCTTTTATTAGAATGGATATGTCTGAGTACCAGGAGAAACATTCCGTAAGTTCATTCCTAATCTCTTTATATTTTTTGCCTGATTACAAATTAAAATGTACAATAGTTTAACGACAGCATTACTCATGTTTGAAGGTAGCAAAATTCATTGGGTCACCGCCCGGCTATGTGGGTCACAAGGAAGGTGGTCAGTTAACTTCCCGTCTCACAATTTTCCCAAACGCAGTTGTTCTATTTGACGAAGTAGAAAAGGCTCATCCTGATGTTCTCACCGTGCTTCTCCAACTGTTTGATGAAGTAAGAAAACAAAATTGGTTCGTAATATTACAATAAGAATAATTAGTATCTAGCAAGATCGTTAGAATTAATTATATTTCTTTTATATCCGTTCTAGGGCCGCATTACAGATGGAAAAGGGAAGAAAATTATGTGTAAAAATGCTACATTTGTGATGACCTCAAATTTAGCAAGTGAAGAAATTGCTCAGCATGGTTTATTACTCCGAAAACAAGCTGAAAAAATTTCTAAAAAAAGAAACGATAGACAAATAGGTAAACAACAATAAAAGCGAATTACAGACTAAAATCCAGCACTTCAATTACATTATTCTATTGAGTATAGTGAAATCTTGTATCATAAAATTCAGATGTAGTATGTAAGTAAGTACTAATAATGAAATGAATTATATCTGTTTATTTGCAGGTGATGCAGAGTTATCGTCCAAAATAACAATTTCATCACAATTTAAAGAGAATGTCGTACAAAAAATTTTAAAATCTCATTTCAAAAGAGATGAATTTCTTGGCCGTATAAATGAAATTGTGTACTTTTTACCCTTTTCCAAATCTGAACTGTACCAGCTGGTAGTCAAGGAATTGCAGTTTTGGGCAAAGAAGGCTATGGAGAAGCATTCGATCACACTTAAAGTATCTCAGTTTCTTTTTGTATTTACATTTTACCTAACCACAAGTTATGTATTTTACTTACACCTACCTTGTATTATTATAGTGTAGTAGTATAAATTAAAATTCTATTATTTGTAAATTGCAGTGGGATCAAGCAGTTATAGAACTCCTTAGTTTGGGCTATAATGTTCGCTACGGAGCCCGTTCAATAAAACATGAGGTGGAGCGCCGTGTCGTTAATCAGCTAGCACAGGCTGACGAAAATAATAAACTCAAGCCCAATTCAAAACTTAGGTTAGTTCAGCGTGATGACGATGTCAAGCTTAAAATTAAAAGACGAAAACGAAGGCGAAACATTTCCACCTCGTCTTGTAGTCGCAATGACCCGGCTCCGAGAAAAGAAAAGAAGACTAAAGGAAGACACAGGAATAGGTAGGAATTATATTATAAAAGTTCATTTAGCATGTAAAAACTCGGTGTAAATCGACCCATTATTCTTACTATTTGCTTCCCGAACACGGAAAAGTACTATGGATGCGAGAACCTACAAGTGCTTCGTCATATTAACTATTGACATTTATTATTTTAACTCAGCTTATTGAAAGGTCATGGAAATTTAGTGATTAGAGAAAGTCAGTAACGAACGTTAAAGTAGGCCGTGACGGTTCTTCTCAAATATTGAAAAATGGATGAATTTTATTAGTGCTACTAGAAACCTGCAATTAATTTTAGTAGTAAAGAAATCTGCCTTACAATTTCTCAGTGTTGAATTTATTAATTAGTCTAACTGAAATTGTAATTAGTTGTGATTATCTACTACTCAGAAATGTTCAAAGGCTAATAGACCTGCCGTCAGCCTCATCCCTTGAAAGAAATCTATAAAAAGAACTTCGTGAGTAATATCAGTAATGTATAATTGTGATGATGCAGTGGCAGTGTAGTTCATAATTTCATTTTATATGTACTGTTTATTATGGTTTTGTGCGCTGAAATGTCTATTCATTAATTGATTTCAGCTCATGCGACTATTTGGATTAAATTGTGAGGACTGATTGT
>JAQFZE010001596.1:0-17294 GCA_034695245.1 Dicyrtomina saundersi | reverse complement strand
TCTCTTGTTGAACCCGGTTGTCACTGTTTAAACACTTTGAAGCTTGAGTCACTCGGAAATTTTGCCAAAACACCACCATTTATACCTATATAACCTATTTTTAAACGAATTTACTATATATAAATCTGATTTGTCATTTTTCACATCACTTGGAAGATAATTTCATTTTTTAAGTAGCCGTTGGGTAAAGAAATGGTGTCTGGAGTTGGTAATCACAGGTTTATTTTGTAAAAACAAAGCATGTTGGCTCTCTATGTCAATTTTAAAAAAAGCAGAAGGGTCAATATTGTATTTTTTGTTAATTACCTTGAATGTCTTAATCAAGTCTCCTCGTTGTCTTCTGTCCTCAAGTGAAAGAATTCGAAGTTCCTTTATACTTGCCTCATAAGGCAAATTCTTGAGCGATGGTAAGCCAAGTGGCTAGCTTCTGAACTTTTTCGATCTCACCACTGTCACTTTTTTAAATCGGGCACCAAATACTGTTGCAGTATTTCAGCAAGCGGCGAATAAATGTTACAATAAGCGTACGAAGTCCGTACTTGTCTAAATGTTTGAAAGTTCTATTAATTTGTAAGCACATAGATTTTGCTTTTCTTACAGCCTGTTGAAAGTGTTGAGAAGATTTTAACAAGCTTTAAATATAAACTCCGAAATCGTTTTCGCAAGTGGAGCTTTGCAGCTCTGCAATGGTACAGAAGTATGTAGGATTTTTGCTTTTCTTGGCACTAAAGTGAACTAAATGGGTTTTCCTAATATTTATCTCCATGCGGTTTTGATTACACCATATTACCAAATTGTCGATGTCGTTTTGAAGTGCGTGGAAGTCACTATCTGTTTTCGTAGCTCTATAGATTCTTGAGTCATCCGCGTACTGCTTAAGAAAGCTGTGAATAACTTCACCCATCTCA
Organism: Dicyrtomina saundersi; assembly: GCA_034695245.1. NCBI lineage: Eukaryota > Metazoa > Arthropoda > Collembola > Symphypleona > Dicyrtomidae > Dicyrtomina > Dicyrtomina saundersi. The sequence goes on along the minus strand of JAQFZE010001596.1, from coordinate 16,386 downwards.
TTAACGTAAAGAAGAAACAGTATTGGCCCTAAAACGGTTCTCTGTGGGACTCCACTGATGACTTTTTTCTTTTTAGACACTTCACCGTTTACTTCCACTTAGTATGCCCTGTAAGTTAAGAATCAGTCGAGCCATTTAATGAGATATGGATCTAAACGATGACGTTCTTTTAACTTTTTCAGTAACTGGTTATAAGAGATCTTATCAAACGCTTTAGAAAAATCGATATAGACCCAGTCTACTGTACTTCCTTCATCCACAATTTTAGTAACACCTTCAAAAAACTCCAACAGATTAGTGAAACACGACTTTCTTGGAAGAAATATGAGTTGATGGGTTGCAAATTTGAATTTCGCAAAAAGCTTTGCTCCAAAAAACAGTTCTAAAAGCTTGCAACAGATAGATGTTAAACTTATGGGCCGGTAATTTTTTAGGTCACTCTCTGATCCGCCTTTTTAGATGCAGGTCAAATTAGTACTTTTACGATCTAGAAAAAGCTGCGACTTGTTAATGAAGTCTTAAAATATAATTGAAAGTGGAACACACAAAACAGAAGCACATGTTTTTAGTACTCTTGGATGCATACCATCTGGTCCAGGGGCCTTATAGGGATTAATGTGTTTCAGCTTTTTACAAACATCAATGAAATTAATTTGCAATTAGACTGGACTGGTTAATTCTTCAGGCAAATGGACGTAAGCGTCATCACTACTGTCACTCAAAACATAACTTTCACACACAAAAACCATTTCAATTTCCTCAGCTAATAAATTAGCTGTTTCTGCATAAGATTAAGTAATTTCACCATTGTGTTTAACTAGCATTGGTATTGAAATGCAATTCTTCTTTACACTGCAATATCTACAAAAGGCGTTAGGATTCTGTTTTGCACTCTGACATAATTTTCGTTTCAACGAAATTCTATTTTGTAGTCTGAGACTGGCTTCACGGTTTCAGATTATTTTGTATGCTAGCCAAGTTTTGTACTTTTAAGACTGAAAGATGTTAATGTATCTGAAATAGGCACACTTATTTTTGTGCATTATTTTTTGTAGTTTTGCCAGAATTAAATGAGCTGACTCTTGAGTATGGTACGGAATATATCTTTCAACTTACAATTGCACTTTCGATTTAGGAAGCTTTCACTTAGAGTTTACACTTGATATTCCTAAAAATTCTTCTTCTCAATCAACTCGGCCCAATTCGTTACACATACTCTCATAGTTGCCTTTGTTAAAGTTGAGTCTACTACTACTTGTAGGGCCCTCTATCATTAGTTGAACACTACACTTGATAACTAAATGGTCACTTTTTGCTAGCGAGGACAATGATTCAATGTCCGTAATAAGTTGGTTCTTTGAAATAATACGATCCAAGGCATTTTTTTGGGTTCCTGTAGTTTGAGTAACAAATTCTACGTGCTGTTTAAAATAAAGGTCATTTAAGGTATTTAAGAAAGCTTTTGCCGTTGCTAGCTGTCACCGAATCAGCATGCCAATGAAGTTCCGGGTAGTTAAAATCACCAACAATTAGACAATGTCTATTTTTTTCTGTAAAATCTGTTATGAGTTCCCAAAGCTTCATTTCATCCGGATTGTGTTCTGTTTTATCAGTCTGGGGAAAACCTCCACACATACAGACATAAGATAGAAAACGTCTTATTTTTGAGTGAGCAGGTAACACTTATGCTTTCGATGGGTGAATTTAGCACGTTCTCAGACGCACTAATATCTGATCGACAATAAACAATGGCTCCTCCACCTTTACCTAATTGCTTGTCCTTTCTGAAAAATGTATAGTTTGGAATTAAAATTTGCTTGTCATCATATAAAGAATTTAAATGAGTTTCAGTGATACAAATTATTATCGGTTTTGTGCTATGAGCTTGTTCACGAAGCTCCTTTAGCTTGTTAGTAAGGGAGCAAGCATTAGTATATATGATTTAAGGATGAGGCAGTATGTTTTTCTATGTCATAAAGCCAGTTTAGGAGCTCTGTCACTTGAGTCTTCATTAGCAGATTTCGTCGATTTCCTGGTTTCTTTTAATTGCTGCCGTTGTAGCATTGTCAAGCCTTTCACAATATGCACATTGCCAGTTTTAAGTTTATCCGTTCGTCTTTTGTCCTTGTAGAACCTCAGAAAATTTTAAGCTGCTTCCTTATTTTGAAATTAAACGTTCATTGGCCGAATTTTGTTAACAACTTCTGGGCCAACTTGGCTTACATTACTAATTAATTTTGCATTCGTACTTGATACAGTTGTACACAAAGCTTAGACTGCGTTGCGGTCAGAACTATTTTGTAAAGTATGTGTTCCCATATTTGACTCTTCTAAATAAAATGTTATAAGGTTATTTCTTCTATCCATCCGATCGTTAATTTCATACAAAAGATTTGGTTCTTTGGAGTGTTGTGTGTTTGGCGGTAGGGGGCGTTGTGGTGTTAATGGGGTTTGCGTAGTCGACAGCAGGGTGGTCTGCGATGTAGCCGGCGGTAGTGGGGGTTGCAATGTAGTCGAGGGCGGAGGGGACTGCGATGTAGGCAATGACTGTGTTAACGGCGGTTGGGCGAGTTGTGGCCCATTGGGTTCATTAAAACCTGTTAGCATGGTATAAGTAGTGATTGTTGTTGGGTCTAATGCAGGATTTGTTTCTGTACGGGTCGACTTTCTGCTTATATGCCTTCTGTTGCTGCTTTGTCATGCCCAAACAAATAAAAAGGTAACCATAATTTACATACCTCACACTGGCCGCCGTCATTATGCTTACCGTCGTCAACTACCAGCTCACTACAAATAGGACGAGGAATTAAAATTTGCCTATTTGTAGCTGATTTGCCTTTCTTGTTAGGCTTCTTGCCTGAAATCTGGCGTGACACTTTTTTTCTTTTTCTATTTTATAACTTTTTCTTTATAAAAATTAGTAAAAATATTTTAGATTTTACTAAATTTTTCTGGCGTTTTTGAAATTCTGAAACACCTACACTTTTATCTATTACTAGTACAACACTTATTGAAAATCTGGGCTCACTTGGCCAACAAAAACTAATAAAATTATTATATAATTCGAGACACTGTTCTGGCGGACGCATTTCTCACTCAAACTTATATAGTATTGTCAGAGTATTGTATATTAATACCCTGAGACTAATAATAAGATGCTGTTGTGATTAGCCCACAGCAATGAATGTGTAAACAATGTATGATATGGGGTTAGCTTCAGTGTAATCTACACACTGAACTCGCCAGTGCAGTAATACTATTTAACAAACTACACCCTACTTGCCAAAGCAAGCTACACAATAAACCAACTACTTAAAACTACTGTCTACGACATACTACATACTGCACTTAATACATTCATTTGTTCCTTCATTTACACAGTAATCCGCATTACTACTTTTTTACTATCACAAGCCAAGCCACCCATAATAATTACGATTAGGTTCCCTGTCAGAAGTTTAATATTGTTGAAGAGTGCGGGTTTTAGCTTTTAAGTTAGAATAACAAAACTCATAATTTGTAAATTAATTAACGCTAATATTATAAATTAAAAAAATAACTAGAAAAGTATAAAAAATTAACACCTTAGTGATTCAGTGCACCATTGTGACAAAACATACTGATTATTATAAAATAAGTAAAAGGACAGAAACACTAAAACAATATTTAAATGTATCTCAAATTAAGTGCAAATGTTTACAGCCCGTAAAAGTTCACAAAAAAAAAACTCAGAAACAGTTACAAGTAAAGTATCAACACCCAATAGTGCTCCACACCCATCAACTCGGGTGCACGCAAACTCTATAAAACCACATTGCTGCAGTCATCTAGATTATATTCGACTTATACATCTACATTTTGGTAAATATGTGTACAAAGAGACAATACTAAGTTCTATAAGCGTCGAACAATACCCGTTTCTACGGCTTCCGTTACATTGACTTCCAGCAACACCAACATTCTGAAACCTTCCAACTCTGCGGCTGCCAATTAGTGATACTCCAGTTAATTACGAGCGGAGTATACAAAGACGATTTTAGAGACAATGAGACGAGAATATACACGTTTTAGACGACAACTTGCAAGATGGCTAGGACGACACATTTTTCTCTGGAGCTGATACAACCCTTACATTAGTTAAAGCCCTTTCGCCGAAGTTTGTGGAGACTTCTATTATCCAAGAGGATTTCAACCCTGTCCAGCCACCACCACGGGGTTTCCACTCAGAGGAGTCATCACTAGACCAAGTTTAGCCGGAGCCACAAAATGAGTATTCTGAAACATCACTAAGAGAGGAGCTCGACCTTGCCATTCAACCAGAGGACCCACCTGTCGCTGACCATAACTTATTACCTGACCTTACGTTCTCATCAAATACGATATAAAAAATTGTATTGCTAACCCCGAGCATCCGTCAGATAAAGAGATAGTAGTCAAAACACACAAGCTAGAAAATTTAGTAGACTCTGAATCCCAAAAAGAGAAAGCGAGCAATATCATTCTCTCAATTAGGTTTTGCTAGAACAAGCAAAGTCAAACTAGCCTTATCACCCAAATTAAAGAAGGCCAGAACCCGAGAAGCACAACAAGACTTACTCGCACAATTATATCGTAATTTTCAAGAGGAAGAAGAGGGCCATTTTCGACTATTTGACGACGAATTTGTGATAGAAACAAGGAGAATTTTACCTAGAAGAGTCAGAAAAATGGCATTCAAAAACCGACCCTACTAATGCCCACGTGTAATAAACCCGTATTATACACCCGGGAATTTACTTTGTTTCAGACCGAATATACTAGCTACATAGCCGCCACAGAAATGACCTTAACTCCCAGTAAGCAACTTTTAAGAATGGCAATTACCACTCCAGTTGTGCAAGATTGGCTTAGCCTGAACAAAGCAACTATTAACGACAATGCAATGGTTTTAGCAGCAATTTTTACGGCATACGTAGCGGTCTGCCCGACTGTCAGGGATTGCGGTGTTTCATTCATCGAGCTGTTCAACCAAAAGCAACAATGTACAGAGACATCAAATGCATTTTTATTTTGACTCGAAAATGCTTATGGCGACTATTGGGTAACCGTACCTGTACCACAATTATTATAGATGATCATAACTAACTTGCGCAACAAAGTTAGGGATTTCATACGAGTACAAGTGCAGCCTACTACAATTGCGGAATTAGAAGTATTACTCATACGCTATGACGCAACCGATTAGTATGAACCAGGCAGGGCAGGCATAAAACAAGAAGTTGCAACAGTGACGTCAGACCTCAACATTAAATCGTTTAAACAGACCTATGCAGCGTTGACAGCCAAAGTCAACGACTTGACGACACATCAGCCATCACGTCAACCAAATCCCACGCAATCAAACTAACGAGGAGCTTCAAATTCATCACGACATCAACTTATAGATTGGAGCAACATAAATTGCTATTTATGTCATCAACCAGGACATGGGCCAAGACGTTGTCGTCGGAATCAAGATCAACAACAAAATCAGTTGGCAAGAGGAAACCGCAACCAAAACAATTCACATAGAACGCAATACCAAAATCAACAATTTCATTAAGGAAGTCAAAACAAAAATCAAGGCCAAAGCCAGAGCGGAAACAACTCAAACAATTCTAATTATAGAGGAAGTATTTTTATTTTTAACTTTGTGCATTCCAATGCGATGGCAAATCGGAATACTAACTGAAAATATGTAGCCGCAACGCAACTCAATAACTTAAACCAGAAAAATCAACAACATTCACACCACTGACGCGGACGACTAGGCTGAATCGTTCGACGTTTGACATAAGGCACCGGAAACAAACAACAATATTTAAAGAAATGTAATTGCAACAATAGCTCAACAACAAGGAAGCGAGATTCAATGTAAGTAATATTCACGTAAACATGACAGGTCTGCAAAAACAACTATTCAAGCAATTAAAACATTAGAAGAGAATAAAGGTCTCCCTCTAACTTTGTTTCTTAATACAGGAGCGGATTGCTCAATAATTAGAGAAAATCTAGCAAGAAAATTAGGAGCAACAATTCAAATGACAAATGACATCAGCATCTGTGACTATGGCCAACACCTAATTCGTATTATAGGGAAAGCTCTAGTCACAATACAAATAAATAGGCATCTGTTTACACATGAATACATAGTAGTCCAATACTCAAAGCATCAAATACTAATAGGTTAAACTTGGTTTGCTAAGTTTAGAGTTACACTGGATTTCAGGGAATTTATTAAGTCATCTAAATATTTTGGAAAAGCGCCAATGAACAATGCAAGGAAGCCGGCCACTCAGGACTTGGAGCAGTTTGAAATGCAACAGGTTCAAAATACGCGACCGACTAACTTACAAACACCGATTAAAAAATTTTCAAGGAGCGAAGTGCGCACTAACTCCAAAGAGCACCAAAATACAGAAAATTTCGAAAGAAGGCGAAGCGCTGGTGACGATTACGCTAATTATACGCAACAACAAACTCAACTACAGCAGACAACATAACCCAAATTTCATAGAAAAACAATTACTCTGCAACAACACAAACCCACCTAAGTCAGAGCCCTCAAAACTGGAAAATAGAAACGCACACAAGAAGTGCGACTACATGCATTTAAATAATCAACAGTCGAACCGAATTCAATGCCAGATATTTCCATCTATGTTATGTATACATTGCGTGAATTAAAACAGGATTCTTTTACTGCTATTTCGATAGGCAAAAAGAATTTAAAGGGTCTCATTATTCCTGAATACTCAATCTCTCAAAACACGGAATTTATGCGTGTCATAAATTTTACAGATGAACCGATTACTATTCCAGCTAGGGCTGTCGTCTCTACAGCAGAACTCACCGACTATCAGACTCTGGACTTCCACCAAATGCATGATATACATACAATTACAGAGGCAGAACCATAAAACAACAAACAGCCTAGCACAGTACCTATTTATATAGAGAAAGAATTGGAAAAAGAAGTTGACAAAGCTGCTTTTGCTTCAACATTTAGTCTAAGGGGCTTGGAAAAATACCGTTTAGTAAAGACTCATCAAAAAGCAATTATTGTTAGGCGTACTCCAATGGGCGCATACCTACATGCAAAGTATCAAATTGAGTTAAAGGATCCTACACCTTTTCAAATTAGAGGCTTTTCACAATCAGAAGCCCAACACATAGAAATCGAAAGACAAATACAAGAACAACTTTGAGACATCACCACTCGCGATACAACATCAGAATTTTCCAGTCCTATATTTTTAGTTAAGAAAAAATCCCCTGACCCTGCCCAACCCCAGTTTAGAGTCCTAAACAATTATCAAAAATAAAATTCTAAAACTATAGCCCAAATATTCCCTTTGTCTTTAATTAACGACATCATTCACCGTTTTAAAGGGAAGAAAATATTCTCAGCACTGGATTTACAAAGCAGTTATAACCAAGTGATGCTGGACGAGGAATATATACCACTCTCAGTGTTCAAAACACGCCACGGACACCACGAATGCTTAAGGCTGTCATTTGGTATGAGCAATGCAGCCAGATTTTTCAGCTAAATGATGATTTAGCTACTGGCGAACCTACAATACCAAAAAGTTCTCCATTATCTTGACGATATTATTTCGCCCAGTGGGGATGAAGATTCCAACATAAGTACATTAGGCAAAGTCTTCCAGCGACTGACTAACAACCTACGCCTAAAACCATCAAAGTTTAAATTGGATTTAAGGAGATAAAAATATTAGGTTTTCTTATTGACAAAAATGTCAAAAGACCAATACTAGAATATGTTGATTCTATTAGAAAAATATGACCACCCAAATCCATTAAATTACTGCTGTGGTTTCTTGGAAGCAATAATTTCTATACAATCTTTGTTCCAAACTTAGCTAGCATTGCAAAACCACTCCACGCGTTACTAGTCAAGAACACACCATACGTATGGAGTACTGAATGTCAGGAGGCATTTGAAAACCTAAAACTAGCCCTTACTTCAGCACCTATACAAGCTCATTTTGATCCAGCCCTACCCACCACCCTGAGGACGGATGCCTCCACCGAAGGACTTGAAGCTTGTCTTTTTCAAACCTATGTACTACCTAATAGACAACAGATGGAAAAAATTGTGGCGTGTATTTCAATAGCCCTGACATCAGAGATGCGGAACTACCAAGTTCCTAGTTTGGAAATGGAGGCATTTGTATGGGCTCTCAAAAAATTTTCCCATTCTCTAAAAGAAATTTTCTTCTCAATACAGACAGACAACAGCACACTTCCATCATTACGTACATAGAAGAGGTAACCTATGACTTTTAAGCTGTTTCGCCAGGCAATGGTCCTTACTGAATTCAGTATAATAAATCTAAGCCATCTAGCAAAAAAGCTTAATTTTCTTCCAGACCTACTATCTCGTGCAGCTGTATCTAACTTGGATCTTTCCATATGGAACCTCACAACTAACCCGATGTCTAAGAAAGATAATTTCATGCAAAAACAACGAGAAGACCTAGAGCTAGCAACTATCATTTATAGACTAGAAAATGTCCTAACAAATTTAAATAATTACATTTAAAATAATGGAATTTTGTTTTTCATGTGTTCAGATCCACGAGGACCTCATTCTGTTGCTGTCATGCCTAAATCTGGTCAGGCTCAGGCTCTGCACTATCTACATACAATGGAGCTTGGAGGCTACCTTGGAATTAAGAAAAATCTCCATTGAGTACACCAGCGAATATTTTGGCCAAAGATGAAACACGACATCAAGGAGTATGTGAGGAGCTGCCACCAATGCCAATTCAACAAGACACCTCAAATAAAACCTGCGGGGCTTTTTCAGTTTATTGAAATTCCCGCTCAGCCGTTTGAACGAGTATAGATTGACTTTGCTGGCCCAATTTCCACATCAACGTCCTAGAACCGATAAATACTAACAGCCGTGGACTACTTTACAAAATTTTTAATGTACAAAACAGTGCCTAACTGTACTGCCAAGAATATTGCCAGATTCATTACAGACAAGATTGTCGAAAAATTTGGAACACCAAAATTTTTCCAGTCAGATAACGGAAAAATTATTTTTAAACGAGACTATCCTGGAACTCAAACAAATTCTGGGCGTCACTCACATAACCTTGAGCCCCTACATGGCTCGTACCAACGGAGCAGTTAAATCCACACATGACGTGCGAATGGAAATAATTCGCTCTTATGCCATGAAGAATAAACGGAAATTGGACTAGGCAGTACCACCCTTAACATTTGCTTTAAATTCATCTATTTACTCTACTACAAGCTGGACTCCGTTCTTTGCTCTTTTTTGTTGGAAGCCGAGACTTCCCATCGACTTTGAACTTCCGTTTTTGAAGGTGGAACAGCCCGTCGATTTTTATCAGCATAGCTGTGATGCAAGTAAAATGGCTAAGCTAGCAGTTGAGCACGAACAGTTGAAGTGGGCTAAGAGGTTTAATACTAGTGGACGAGAGGAAAAATTTGAAGTCGGAGACCTGGTATTGCTAGGTAATAAGAAACTTGAAAAAGGCACATCTAAAAAATTACTTTCTATTTTTGTAGGTCCGTACATAATTATTGAGGATGTTGGACTAATTAACTATAAACTGGAAGGACGCTATAAGTCTAAGCTAGTCCATTATAATGTAAAGATCTAGAGACTTTGACCGTATTACGTGAGGCAAGAAGAGATTATACCACCCAAGAGACCAGTACTGCCGCTTGTTGACAACGAGGACAGACCAACAACCATCGATAAGGAGGCTACTACAGGAAGTCCATCCCACATATCAATGGCTGAGGGCCCGTCCTCTTCTGCTGAACCGGGACCCCCTATAGTAACTCCTCCATCACTAAAACCTACGGTGAATCTTGACTACCACTCTCAACTGCCAAGACTAAATCCACCACAATGTACATATGACCCACGTACTACTATGCCTACACTCACGCCGCAACAACCTACATCATCTGGTTATCAACGGTCAGTCACACCGACACAGGGAAATCAACCCACGTTAGTTACTATTTTCCAACAACCAAAACCTAGTTTTAGTGATATAGTTAAGCGAGGACCTGGTCGTCCTAAAGGATCTAGAAATAAGTATTTGTTAGCTACTTTGGATGATAAGTTTATTTTAAATAAAGACAACATAAGAAATTTGAGGTCACCAAATTGTGGCTGAGGTCACAAGTGTATGTTAGAATTTATGTTTGTAAGTTAAATTAAATTCCAATTTTAGGAATATTATGAATTTGATTCCTTAACCAACCTGATACCAAGCTAGACTTTTATTCCTTATCTGTACGTCACTACTTTTGATCTTTTTATCTAGGCACAGGCACCCAAACCACGCCCATAGGGGCCAAAGAGCATGCGGTGGCTCTAGAGGCTAGCCACTGTAAGGCCAAACTTTACTCCTAAAAAAACAAATTTTGTGACAAAAAGTCGGTCCCATTGACAGAAGGACAGGGTAGCCGAGCTAAAGTCAAGTGTGCGTCTAGAAAGTCAGTCGTTTTTTGTATGTACTAAGGAATACTGATTACTCTGTTATTTGTTGGACTTCAAATTTTTAGTAATTGCGCTCAAAACCTAAAACAAAGTGTGAGTGTTAATTTAACAAATTTTGATGTTGTTTGTGTTTGTAAAAAATACAAAATTGAAAACAAAAGCTCAAATATTCAAAATATTGTAAATCTTTAACAATAATGTGATTTTTCTATTTAATTGTAAGTAGTAGTTACGTATTTAATTGTATTATGGCCCACATAGTCGTAGCCTATTTAATTTATTTTGTATTTACATTTTCATTTTATTTAGACATTTCTTTTGACCGATTCAATTTATTTGTGCAATAAAATGGCAAGGTTTCATTATTATTAATAGGATACATACGTATAGAGATAGTGTATACACTTACAAGTTCAAGGTCAGTACCTTGACTTTAAAATTTAGAGATAGTACACACAAACACATACATGCTATACATGTAGAATAGTTTACTACCTAATTATAGTTGGGCTAGGCCCTTTAAAATAGCTAGCGTAGTCTTTTACTGTCTTCAAGTGTGGCCTGGCGAACCCCGGTCTCGGCTAGGAGCCATTCCAGCCAAGAGCCGACCCTTCTGAGAGGCCAGGCACCACACTCACCTGAATAGATAGATACAAAGGGGAAAAAGAATACAAATCCGGATTAGAAGGTAAACACAATACACCATCATTGTAAATAAAACATATAGTTCATAGTCATAATATATAGTTTGTTTAATTATTTACAAAAGTACTGATGTCGTGAGCTAAAAAACAATAAACAAAAAATCCTGCATGAGAAGAGACAAAAATTAGTACATGCATTTAGTCATATTTAATTTTAATCCAATTCAAAATTTTTTTTATTATGATTTTCTTTCATGTTTAATTTTAAGTTACTGTACATAATCAATTTGTGAATAATAGTTAAGGGATGTACCTGTTAAAGACGCGGGATATAATTTCTCTATTCTGCCTGATAATGGTTACAGCCGGCCGGCTGCGTCACCATCCTCTCGGGTCAGGTCTCCTAAACAAAATTAAAAAAAACTCCGTAAGGAGCCTAAAAATATTAATTCTATGTATTTTACAGTATTTACGCATATCTTGCCTATATATACTTTAATTATAGTTAATTTGATTTTATTTAGCATTTTTAACTTTAACTAGGCCTATACGTGGTTAATATTACTACTTAGTACTAGTTGTTAATGATTTATGTATGTAATTTAAATATTGTCTAATTTTTACATATTTACTTGTATTTATTCTGAAAAATCCGATTTGAGCTTTGGTAAGTCCAGCAACACCGGGTCACACTGTACTACACTCGGATACACTTATATTCTCTATGGTTGAAAACCCCGTCTAAAACCAACAAAAATGAAATTCGGGGAAGTATTATTAAAAGGAGCCATTTGGCCTTCACTTGTAATTCTAAAACTCGTATATACCAATTTTAAAACTTATTTTGGAAATTTTATTTATATTGGCAGATGCGCAAAATTTTTGTGAATTTTTTAATGCCCACCTTGATTTTGTACCCTTCCAAATGTCTGAAATAGTGGGAGAGGGGATATGGTCTGCACTCCGTCTTGACTCCGTCCACAATCGTCAATTGAAAAGAATTAATTTTATGTATGTAATTTTACATGTTATTTTGTATGCGCATTTAATCAATGCAATATTATACAGCTAGAAAATGTCTTTGATTTTATTTCAAGGTCTGCGATTTAAATTGACACGTAATTTTAGCACTAATTATTAGTCTATACATAATTACTGTATAGTTTAGCGTTAATATTTAAGTACCAGTAGACTGTAGAGGCATATCATCGTTCTACTCTTTTATGAGGGCGGTGTGTCAGGGTATTGTACATACATACCCTGAGACTAATAATAAGATGCTGTTGTGATTAGCACACAGCAATGAATGTGTAAACAATGTATGATATGGGGTTAGCTTCAGTGTAATCTACACACTTAACTAGCCAATGCAGTAATACCATTCAACGAACTACTACCTACTTGCCATAGCAAGCTACACAATAAACCAACTACTTATTACTACTGTCTACCACATACTACATACTGCACTCATTACATTCACTTGTTCGTTCATTCACACAGTCATCCGCATTACTACTATTTTTACCATCACAAGCCAAGCCACCCATACTAACTACGATTAGGTTTCCTATCAGGAACCTAACAGTATAGAGTATATAGTCGTCAGATTAAAATTAAATTCATAAGAGTCAACAGAAGTAGATGTAGTAGTAGTGTGCAACAATTGGTTGGTGTACTTTAAACTTTAAGGTTTAATGGGTTCTTGTTTGGAATGAAAATGTGTGCTATATACTACAATTTTGTTATCATTATTAGTTATTGTTATTACAGTAGATTAAAGTGCTATGTGTTGTTTTGATTAGTTGACACTATTTGTAACATTTTAAGACGAAATAACGACAAGTCAAATTTTCTTGTTATTTTCGTTATCAATATCACTTTAAACTATTATTAAATAAATAAAATAAGCAACTTTATATTTTTGAATCGAAGGACGCACCGTTGACTATCAAAACTCTGATATCTGACATTTATTTGCGTTTCCAGGTTGCGATAATTGAACATAAAAGTATTATTTGTCCTGGTTACTCTGCCGTTATGCACAATAATTGTGGGTCCGAAGAAGTCGGTGTTAAAGTAAGTAATTTCACTTATTTGCAGTATAACAAGTCCATTGAGAAAACAGTTTAGTCAAGTTCATAGTCATAATATACAGTAACGTGAATTTGGTTATTTTTTACACAAAATGTGTTAATGTTAAAAATTTCTTGTTTTGGAATATTTGTTTTTGATTGTTTCAGTACGAAAACTAAAAACATGCTAAACTAACAAGCAATAAACGTATGTCTCTTCGCGTTGGATTTGTCTACAGTGGGCTCGAAGTAGATGCTGAGCTTACAGCGAATCGGTTTGATCGCTGGTAAACAATGATTTTGTAGTAAGGCTAACACAAACCTTCGCAGTTGGGGCTAGCAAAAGTAGGCTTGGAAAAAGTTTTTCTGGTTCAAATTAGTGCGGTACGAGTAGTGTCGGTACAAGTAAGCTTCATAAGAAGAGCGCCAGTACGTGTGGGTGGGGTACAAGTGATGCTAGTGCAATTTGACTCGGTTACAGCAGCACAGGTTTAAGTTGGCTGCAGGGTTTTAACAAAGTCATCTTTTTATAGAAATTACCATGACACTATCAGTAAATACTAGTACAAAGTGGTAACTACTAGTATATTCTTTTATGGAGCCTTTAGTATTTAAAACAGTTGCTAATGTATTTCTAAATCTAGTAAAAACTCAACAGCACGTAGTACAAAATATGTGTAATGCATAATACTCATAATCTGTATGTTTTATTTAATGGCACTTAATTGTATAGTTGCTACATAAATCCCTTTATTAAGCACGCCGCAATAAACAAGTTCAGAATTCGGTCAAGGAGTTGCAAACCATTATGATTTTTTGTGGTTAAATACTGTTAATCTAACATAATTTGTCAGTTACTCTAGGAATTTCATTTATTTTTTGATTCACCCCTCAGCGAGGGTAGTATTTCTACCTAAGCCGGGTAGGGGAGACTACTGTAAGGCCTTTTCGTCGAGGCCCATACAGCTAGCTCCTGTTTTTTTGAAGGTCCTTGAAAGACTGGTGGACGGGCACATAAGGACACCAGAGTTAAAGAGCAGGCCCAGGGCTAATCATCAGTTTGCGTACTTGAGAGGTCTTTCCACGGATGCGGCTATTCATAGAATAAAAGCGTAAGTGGAGAGGGACGTTAGGTCGGGACTGATGGTTCTGGGTGCCTTTGCTGACATTAAAGGAGCCTTTAACAATGTATTATTCAGTGCTATAACATCAGCATTTGATAGATTTGGTGATTGTTCTTTGTTGAAAAGGTGGATCGACTTTAGTCTTAGACATAGACGGGTGGTGTCTGAGATTAGTGGTTGTTCTAAGGAACAGAAGGTGAAAAGAGAGTATCCGCAAGGTGAGATAATTTCACCCCTCCTGTGAAAATTGGTTATGGATGGTCTTTTGACTACACTTAGACAAAAGGCGTCGTCTACTCTGTCACAGGGGTATGCCGATAACACAGGGGTGCTTCAAAGCGGTAAGGTGCTTCGCACACTCACACATCGGGTTACTGATGGTCTAGATATTATCAGTGACTTGTGTGTGGAGGTGGGATTGAACCCTAATGCTGAGAAGACTGAGTTGATTCTGTTCACCAGAAACACCAGGCTTTGTCTCAATTCTGTTAGGTACAGGGGAGTGAGCCTGGAGATCCGGCGAACGGTTAGATACTTAGGCGTTGCACTGGACAAGCACTTGACCTGGATGCCACACTGCAAGTCAGTGGAGAGCAAGACGCAGGTAACCTTGGCCAGATGCAAACGCATGGTTGGAAGGAAATGGGGTCTATCTTCCACCATGGCTAGGTGGACCTGTACTGCCCTTGTTCTTTCATTGATGGAGTATGGGGTTGTGGCTTGGGCTCCTGCATTGGAGAAAAGCTTGTATGTTAGTTTGTTGGGTAGGGTACAGCATCAAGCATGCCTTATGATTACGGGTGGGCTTCGATTGACGCCTAGGGCGGCAATGGAGTGTCTTATTGGCCTTACGCCTTTGGACATCTGTCTGAAGGCGGTGGCTGTTAGGTCTATGCATAGGCTAAAAACGAGGGATTTGTGGACAAAATTCCTTGGTTTGGAGGCTCAACCAGCCATACTGTGATTTGTGAGAGGTGGGGCTCCCTTGTTCCCATTCTTCAGATGCCAGTAGACTGCATGTATAAGAGCCTGGAGAATCGGAGGTTTACTGTTGAACTCGGGTTGCGGGCAGATTGGGCTTGTGATCTCTCTCTGTTGGGGGGTGGGGTGGTTTGCTTTACTGATGGCTCAAGTGATGGTGATAATGCTGGCTGTGAAGTTTTGATCGAGGACAGGAACCAGGGAGCAACTCTTATGGATTCGTCTGTGTATCTTGGTGCTGATGCTTCTGTATTCCAGTGTGAGATCCTTGGTATCTCCTTGGCTGCTTATTGACTGCTGGACAATGGCACTAAGGATCTCATGGTCAAAGTATTCAGTGATAGTCAGAGTTCTTTGCGAGCACTGTCCAGGCCTTACACTGTCTCGCGTCTCGTGTGGGACTGTCACACTAACCTCAACAGACTCGCTGAGAGGTGTTTTGAGGTTGTGTTAGTATGGATCCCTGCGCACTTGGGTTTCAGGGGTAATGAGGAGGCGGATAGGCTGGCGAAGGCTCTGTATGATGGGAGGTGCGGTAGGCAGTTTGGTCCAAGACCAATTGTTCCAGTTTCACTCTCCCCAATCCACTGCGCAATGGACTAGACGTGAGCATGAACGACAGTGGACTGGACTACGCAACTGTAGGCAGGCCAAGCTCTGGATATCGGCACCACTTTACGGCAATGCGTTGTCGGTGCATTATCCTAGATATCAATTAAGATGGTTGATTGGGCTAGTGACGGGGCATGGGTCTTAAGGAGTTCAAGGTTGGAGGATTAGAGTGTTGAACTCCCCTAAGTGCGTGCACTGTGGGGAGGAGGATGATACACTAATTCACTATCTGACTGTGTGCCTTGCCTTTGTACTTGTGAGAAACCTCTATCTTGGAGGGTGTCTTTTATCATTGGATATGTTGGGTCAGGCGTCGGTGGCTCAGTTAGTGGCGTTTTTGCGCTCTACTGGCAGGCTAGCGATTTGATCTGGTTTCTTCTGCTATTTTTTGAGGGGGAGTCTGCAATAGGCCA
>JAQFZE010001595.1:0-17298 GCA_034695245.1 Dicyrtomina saundersi | reverse complement strand
AGTTCAAAGACTATACACTTATCTTTCCTTTAATAAAAACTATCACAGATTTTTATCTAGTCATCCATAATTCTGCCAATTATCCTTGCACTTATTTACACACTCAAATTATATACTTCAACAGCTTTTCAAATAATAGTAGGTAGTCCTATAAACCTAATAATATAACCCTCCAAGTACTAGTAAACCTGAATTTCTTAATTCTGTAAACGATTTTCTAGCTGTCATAAGCCAAAGCTATGTTGACTATGTTATTGTTAGTGATTTGAATTGTAACCTACTAGAATGTAACTCAAATATTACAAAATTGCGTAGTTTATGTAGATTCTATAATTTAAAAGAAACCATTACGCAACCTACTAGAATAACTGACACAACAAGGTCTCTCATAGACCATATTTAAGTCTCAAATTTATTGTGTATGAATATTTCAGGAGCTGTTAATTTATTCTTATCCAACCACAAAGCTACTTACCTGATCAGAAAAATAAAAAATATTAAACATAAATCTAAAGTAGTCTCAATGCGGAATTTTGAATGTGTAAATTGGGATGAAGCTCACATAATGCTACAGAGCCTTAATTGGGAACCTTTAAATTCTAAATCTAATGTAAATGATAAACTTAATTACTTTAATAGTCAAATTTTTAAAGTTGTTAATAAGATAGCTCCCCTAATTAAGAAACGAATTAAGGGCAAACCTTTTCCTTGGCTAAATAGTGATGTAAAAAAAGGAATAAAAATTAGAAATAGCTTGAGATCAATAGCTGATAATTCGAATAATACAGATGATCGTAAAGCATATCGTAAAAGTTGTAATGTACTCAAACAAACCATTTTCACAGCTAAAAAGTCTAATTTTATGTCTAATTTTAATAATTTGACTGATTCTAAAAACATTTGGAAATTGTATGACGAATTAACTAAAAGTAAAATCAATTTGTAGTGTAAATTTTTCAAATATTAATGGCGATCTAAATGACAATTTGAAAGATATTTGTGAGTCATTTGCTAGTTCCTTTACTGTTGAAGGAAGTCATCAGGATAGCATGTTAGAAAACCTCCTAAATAGTTTAGACTGTTCACATTTTGAAGTTGTTATTGAGCCTTTAGAAATAGCTGTCTTTAAGGCAATTAAACCCTGTCAATTTTAGGGAAGATAAAATTCCACTAATCTTTTTAAAACAGGGATTCACAGGACTAGTTGATCCTATAGTTAAGCTGTTTAATGGTTTTTTAGACACTGGACAGATACCTAATATTTTTAAGTGTGCTATTGTTAATCCACTGTATAAGGGCACGGGTATCCTGCTCAACGGATCTGCTTATAGACCTATTTCCACACTACCTCTTCCTAATGAATTGTTAGAAAAAATATTACACCGTAAAATCACAGATCATATTGAATCAAATCAATTATTCGACCCCAATTAACACGGATTTAGAATAGGTAGGTCATGTAAAACCGCACTAGCTACATTTACCCATAAAGTATTTAGATTAATCAGTAGCCCAAAATCTAAAGTAATAGCAGTCTTTGTAGATTTAAAAAAAGCTTTTGATCATGTGAATCTCTATAAATTAATGATAATTATGTTGGAAAAGCTTAATATTGATTTTAAGCTAGTGCAGTTGCTCTGTAGTTATTTCTTTAACAGAAAATTTGTTGTAAAAATCAATAGTTTTACATCTTGAAAATTTAATCTTAACCGTGGGGTTCCTCAAGGCTCAATTTTAGGGCCTTTTTTGTTTACTATATATTATGACGATATTGGTACTCCATTGAACAATACAAATTATTTGCTCTTCGCTCACGATTTGGTGTTTTTTATTGATGGTAGTGATATAAATCTAATGATAATTGATATAAATTGTAAGCTAAATAGTCTTTATCTATGGTGTAAGGAAATGGGGCTTAGAATTAATTATCAAAAAACAGAATTTATGGTATTTCACAAAACTAGACTCTATTCCCAATATTTTACCAAACATTACATGTAATGATGAAATCATCAATAGAGTAGATAAATTTAAGTATCTTGGTGTAATTTTAGACGAGACTCTTAGTTTTACATACCATTTAGATAACGTCATAAAACGTATGTCTTCTGCTATTCACTGTGTATTGTCACTTGTAAAATATATAAATTTGCATGTGTTTAAATTATTAGTCAATTGCTTTGTACTCTCAATCATTGATTATGCAATAATAATATGGAGTGTAATAAGTTTAAGCAAAATCCAATTACTTTTAACAAAAATTGACAATTTACTATGTAGGTACTTTTTCCCAAACATATATAAGCACTGTAACTTAGCACAGAAGAAACAAAATAAGGAGAAGATTGATATTACAGCGATGTACGAGAAATGAAACATTTTTTCAGTCATTGAACGTATTACATATTATTCCTCTCTGTTTGTATTTAAAATACTTAAGTAGAAATCTGTAACTAGCTTAAATGACTTGCTGGTATTCAATGAAACTGGTAGAAACCAACTCATCACACTCTTAGACAGACCAAAGAAAGAATCCACCTTGTTTCAAAAATCTAGTCTATTTTGCTGTATTAAAAATTGGAATATGATCCCTGTAGAAATAAAAAATTTAGAATTAACCCTTGAAATGTTTAAGAGTAATTTATCACTATGGTGTCTGAATACACGTAATGACATAAATATTAAATATTAGCGTAATATTACACGAATGCAATTGTTCGTATTGGGGGAACGAGCAAAAACCAAAATGTAGTATTAGTTTACATTATTAGATTGTTTCCCATAAATTAAGTTAGTAGCTGTAAGTATGTAATTATGACTCAATACTGCATATTAACTTTATAGCTAATCGTAGTCAATCTTGTTACTATATCTTAACTGTTAATTACCGTATGTAAACATATGATAATTGTTCAAATCGAATGATATTGTTGTGTTACCGATGGAAGAATGGCTATGCGCCAAATTGGTCTAAATAACACGTTAATAAAGTTCAATCAATCAGGCACTATAGGTAGAGGCTCATTGTTGTTTTGTTCGTAGTACTGTCATTTATTATCTTTTGACAAACCAACAAGGTTTAATTTGTGTTATATTTAAATTGTAAGACAGTGCGAAACCATATTTTTTAATTTTAAACAAATAAGTTGTTTATTCAGAAAACAACGCTGATTAGATCTGAGACATTTTATTTACGTGTATCTATACATATGTCAATGAAGTTTACCCAATATATGCATCTAAAAGCAAGACGAATCTAGTAATATGACTTATATATTTGCAACACAAAACTAAGATACCTTGCGTGGGTTAAACACTTAAACCTTCTTTTGTCACATCGAGCAAAATTTGAAAAAATCATTTTGCTTTGGATGCGTTACATCGATTAAAGGCGTTGAGAAAAGAACATCATAGATACTGTTCAAATAGAAGTGAATAAAAATTTTATAAAAATCTAGTTGTTAAATTTTGTAAATAACAGTGCAAGAGTATCACGTCATTCAGAGTATGTAGTCAATTCTTTTTGACAGCCGAATTTGAAGCAGTGTTAGTACGAAAATAAACATGTTTAAATTCAAATAACAATTTTTACACTAATAAAATTAACTAACATGAAATAAGAGCTTTGCTTTTTGTATATTTGATATTAACGGTAACATTATAAATCATTTTACATACCTTGTTAAGGATTTTTCAAATGTATTTATTAAAAACCTAAAGTTGGGTGTAGTAAGTTGTCACGCAAATATGAGATAATTCAGCCCATAAAGCAATTGACCGATCACGAAAACCAGTAGTTTATTAAACAGGTAATTACTGTTTAAAAACGACACGGAAAGAAGAAAAGATCACGAGCATGTACGCCAAATACAAAGCTGCGTCATGTTATTTGTTAGAGCTGTAATACATTGATTTAAGATCAAATTATAAAAAATTTTACTTAAATGATTTTAATCACGACTTTTTGGTTATATTTCAAGAAATTGAAGCTAATTATGACGTGCAGAGTATAGGTCGACGCATAGATAGAATTTTGGGCGTTCTACTACAGGGTTTCATCCGCTTTCTTTAATCAATTTCTAATCCTCTTTAGATAGTAACGTCAGTCAATTACTCGAGTTTGAGTTTGTTTCAACCCTGCCACGTTGGTTGAGAGGCTAGGGGACTGCAGTCTGTAGTTTTACGACTTCCAGGCTCAGGTCCCGAGTTTAATCACTAGCTCTGGTAGGTTAGTCCTGATCGGCTGTAGATTCATTGCACATAGTATCTACACTCTCTAGAGCTACCCATAGGTAGACAGAGAAAGAGTGTGGAATAAAGATGTGTTGCATAAGAGTCCCTGGAAGCTCGTTCAATACTTTGGATTTCCCGCTATCCTTCCTTGATCAAACCTTAATCTGTTCCATCGCGTTCAACAGTCTTTCCTATGTAGTTTGTTACCCCTTTCCTTATCCTAGGGTTTGCGTATGAATCCGCTTGTAGCCTACCTCTACCACACTTTCCGATACTATCAACCTTTCTGTCCTCCTTCATGATTACGGTGCTATTTTCGAACCTGATGTGCTCCTTAGTTGAGTGATGGAACGCCTATAAATATCCAAAAGTAACCCTTAGTCACCCTAGCATAATAATAATAATAATAATTGAGTGAACTTTATTCAGTTTCGAATTGATTCAATACAATTGTACTGTTTTACAATAACGGACACTAATACATACAATATAATTTAAAACAAACCTTAAAACTAGCACACACATAATCCCGTTTAAATTATCACAATTCCGTATTCATAATTTAAAACCCATTACCTAAATTTACTAGCAAAATGCAGTCATGGAGGCTGGTGAACTAGAAACTCAATAACACCACGACTAGCTATCAAATGCTTAGTCAGATCTAATTGAAATTTACACACTGAGTTTTCTAAACATTTGACAATATCAGGAAGCGCATTCTATTTAGCAATACTTCTATAAATGTAAAACTTCTATATAATATACTCAAGGATGGAGAGCATAATTTTCTAGGAATGAAACAGGTTCTTGAAAGTCGATGTGATTATAAATTATTATTACGTAAACTTCAATTATGCTACTCATATATAACGTTGTATGACATTTTTAATGAAACACGTTGCCAGATAAAATACATTTCTGTTCTAAATTACGACGTACTATCCGACATTGATTATTTGTTGGTTTATTATTATTGCTATTGTTATTATTTACAAAGAATTTAGCCTCATACGTGACTGACGCCACCAAGGCCTTATTTATAAATGCATATTGTTGATTCATAAAATGTGAAATGCTTTTCTAATTCAAAATAAAGATGAGTTTACCCTGTACATACTTTACTTAGATTTTTATTCATTATATTTATACTCTCAGTCGTTTCAACTTTCAACAGATGGGTATAAGCGGATGACAACTGAAGATTTAGAGGCTATTCATAAAAAAATATAACAGTATGATTCTGAAGATATCGGCATAATTTTAGAAGTAGACTTACATTACCCTAAACGTCTGTACGTTATAAATAAACACAAAAACGCCACTTATTATTTGCCATGAACAAGTAAAAAATTTCTTGTTGTGTGAGTTGCAGCTAAATGAAATTGTAACACGCAAAGGACATCAAGGACCAATTTAAAAAAATCTTATTGTAGGATTTTCTGATAAAACTAAATTTGTGTGTTCAGCAAGTTATTTGCGTTTTTATGTTGAAGAAGTTGAGGTTATACGTGTACAAAGAGGTATAAAACTTAATTAGTCTCGATGGAGAAAAAACTTATCACAATCTTTCATGATATGCAAACTAGAAGTAGTTGTAGATTTGCATCTAAGTCAGGGGAAATTGCCGGTGGTAGCGTATGGTAAATTTGGTCATAGCATATACTGATATTGCAGTGGTTACATCAAAACAAAAATTAAAAGCACTAGTTGCATCTCCATCATTTCAATCATTCAGGATACTACAGGAAAACAATGCTATTGTATTTATTTACAAAACTATTTTTAAATGAAGCAGGCATGTTTCATTTTAGAAAGAGCTAAACTCTTAATGCTGATATTATATCGTCATTTGGCAATTGAATTTGAGAAAAATAAATTACTGCTGTCTGATACTGATAGCTACATCTGAAAAAAAATAAAGATAATTACAAACACGTGGAATCTAATTCCTGTTGTTTTCATTGTTGAGGATCAAAACACTAGGATTTGTGAAAAATAAAACCCAAACTCATCAATTATCAAACATATGTGCTTTCAAACCTAAATTATATTGTTAAATTGAATAATGATACTAACATGTGGAGATACTAAGGAATATCTAAGATTGCGTGACAATGATATAACATTTTAATACTATTAGAATGTACTTTTTAACGATTTAGTTCAAAAAGACAAATGCAGCATGGTAAGATCGTTTAACTCTTAATATCATGAATTCAATGTTAATCACATTACTGTGTATAGTTTTCTACGCAAAGCTTAAACTTTCTACTTTATTATCAGTTCAATTTTTGGATAAGAAAAGCAAGCAACACAATAGCACTTGTAAATTTTAAATACAAAATATTTCATCCTGCACAAAGTTTAATAGTTGGTAGTTCCTGCGCAGGTATAAGATTTGTTATAAGGAATAATATAGATTTACGTTATTTCATTATATAGTGGAAACTTCAGTTAGATTATTTATTTGGTTACAGGAAAAACTGCATTAATGAAAAACATGATAATATTTGACAAACATAAATTTAGTCCACCCATTAAACGCACATGTATTTGTTACGAAGCATTAGATAAAGATGTTATCCACAATCTCTCAGCTTTGTATAATATATTGAAATAAATTAAGGGTCCTAAGTTCGATTTTAACAAACCCAATAAGGAAGAAAAACCTTTAACCCTTGTATTTCATGTTTTAATTCAATTATTAATTTAAAAACATTTTAAGACCTGTTTGTGTTATAATGTTCTAAAATTATTGCTACTGCTGTATTATCCATGCACAATATGTGTTTACGTAATTCTAATACGTTAAGAATCAACACACAGTTTAATACTAGTACATAGTAGTAGTAGGAGTAGTATTGATTTATTGCGTTTCGGGCAGTGCCCATACAAAAATCATAATTTACAAATTTCAATCAATTATATTAATTATTTGTCAAAGAAACCGGATCAGCCATCATCCGAATATGTGTTACGTCATTTTTTTTCTTTATATAACTTGCCGACTAAACATCTTATAAATATTTTTCAACATTTTAAACTAAACTTACATGGATTTTGTTCACTAAATGTAGCATTAAACTATATTTGAATCATATGTAGGTATATAATCCAATTAAACATTGTCAATTAGGCCCTAACTATCTTTTAAGTAAAACTCTTCACTAGTAGATACATTTTTCACATTACCAAAATATCTTATAATATTGTACTTTGATCTAGCTTATTTCTTTACATAACAGATTATTTTGACCTTCTCTTCTCAGCTGTTAAGCACCGTTAACCATGAAACGCGAGTGGAGCTTCATATCTTCACAGACATGAGCGGTTACACCCTCTACAAATTATAATCACAAAACTGGAAAGAATGTCTGTATACATACTGTTACATTCTGATCTATCAGACTCAGAAATTTTAACATTAAATATTTTTAGAGTTGATTTAACCAGGATTACATCAGTACTCTATTAGGTGAGTTCAGTTGCTTCTGAACTGCTTTCCATAGACAGCAATGCCAAATTTCCGATGAACTGTACCACTGCCGTTGATTGCCGATGTTTGAACTGCCAGAATATTTCTGTGGTATGTCTGTACATTGGTTGCTCTGATTTAATGATATAAGGGTAAATGCGAACTTCCCTCGAAGTGCGTTTTAACTTCAATTTTTTCTCATAATTAGCAAGACTTGACTGCTGTCCGCCAGCTTCACGAATACCAAAGGGGGTTTGCGTGGTGTAGACACGCTAGGTCTTTGAGCATTCTCAACCTCATACCCAGCAATGCAGATTTTTAAGTTTATAGACTAGAAGGTATAGAGTGTCTTCTTTAGCTGACTTGTTTACTTTCAGTCCAAAAATCACAAATTTTTTATTTGTTTTCTTTTTTCTACCACTAAAAGTCTAGTCTGCAGACCTGCTAGCTGGTTTTTGGCACATATAATCTGAGATCTTTCCACTTTAACCCGGGATTCTTAAGCAGAGATTTTATGATAAAAGTAAGCAACCTTACTGTTGAATGTGTCTTCCGGTTTTTCATCGAGTTCCTTATTTTTTCTTTCGTGTTGTAGAACAGTATTGTTTTCTATGAAACCCGCTAGCTGGTCCTCAAGATAAGATATTTCTGCCTATCCGTTGTCACTGTATATTTAGTTTTACAATAATATCGTTCAAAGTGGCTGCCTTGCTGTTGACACTGTTTTCTAGCTATTCCATTTTCTCGACTGTTTTTTTATATAGTTTTTTTAGCACTGTACTGACCATGTGCAGAACTCCATTTGAAACTATTGAATTTATTTTTTGTGACATCGTCTGTAGTTGTATGACTACCTGTTCCTTCACTCCATTCGAAATCTGCTCCGTTAGTGAGGGTAGGGAATTGTTGTTGCCTTTTGAAATCTTTAAAAACCAGTCAGAATAAATGTTTTGCTAGTATCTTACAGCCTACCAGTAGGAAAATGTGGAAATACTGCCTTTTAAACCTACTTATTAAATTAGATGGAACTTAGCTCTTTGGTTTTTAGTTAAATCCGGGTAAGAATCGTATCCTGTAGAAGAATTTCTTCGGTTTTGTCTGCTATCTTTTTCTTATTATGTACAAAGTGTAGGATGGGATGGAGTTTGGCGTAGTGGATATAAATTCACTCCAAAGATAGTCTAGACTATACATAAATGTAACTTCTTTGATCCGATTCTAATGTGGCTAGTTTAGTTTAATACAGTTTGATTGTTAGAATAACTGAAAACATAACTTTAACTATAAAAATCGACAACTTTAATAAAAAAGGTTTATCTTTTTCCAGAGTAATCTGGGCCAATATGTTCCTCCGTAGAGCGCTAGAAGGCATTCCCTTAATACTAGTATTCACATTGAAGACGTTACACGGACAATTAACTTTGTTTGAAAAAATGCTCATGAATTCATTTTTGCATTCTATGCAAAGTAAAAATCAAATTTACTAAGTTTACTACCTAGAGCAAAAATAGAAACAATAGTATCTATTTTACTTCATAGAAGGATTATATTAAAGCCATTTGAATGTGCAGTACATAAGTTGCTACAAAAAACTAGTTTATTCTTTTTCCAGACTCCAAAAACTAAAGCATATAACTTTTTGGCGAATTGCAAACAAATTATTCCTGCGAACAAACCTAAAATACTTTAAAAATTTGTCTTTTCATCTCGTACATCATGTACAAAAATATTTCTGTTACTGTCAATTACACCTAAATTTTAAGTATATGTGTGACGTTAAAAAATTTAATTTAACCCTGCAATAAAATGTATATCAAACATTTAAAAACATATGTGAAGTTTTTTGTTATTATTCAAGATTACAACAGGTGTGGGATACTAGTTGGGGATGCATACGATTTACAAAATTGTTAATTCATTAAGTGTACAAATGTATTTCTACCTAATCCTCAATATCTGACGCCTACATATAATGAAAATGTTGAAAAAACAGCGATTATATTAGAAACCTATTGTAAAGAACCAGAAAAAAATAAAGCACAGTGCCTTCAATTTATTTGGTTTTAAGCAGTTTTTAAGATAGTGTACCATCATGTCCCCTAGTTTCTTTATTATCCAATGAATTCTCTATTCAGTGTGCCGATTGTCACAAGCAAGCAAATAAAGATCATAAAAGTGCAAATAATTGTGCAAAACGAATCTACAGTCCAGTGGTATGTTGTTTGAAACACCGCAGTGACAAAGAAAAATCGATAATAATGTCGTTTTTTTTACCACTGATGACCTATTAAAATGAATTTGTATAATAAATATTTGTGTGAATATTAACGTGTGAGGAAAATCTTAAAATTTTGTTCAGGTCTAGCTCAAGACGCTTTCATTCAATTTATGATTCATCTGTACGAATTCTGCCATATTTTGGAATTCACGTTATTAACCATAATACAGACAAATATGGAAATAATACAATGTAGATCTACTTGTCCGAATTCAGAGTTATGGATAAATTAAATTTACAACGCAAAAATGTGCTTAATTATGTTCAGCCCTTGCAAATGTGTTGTGTGTGATACAAAATTTTGAATAAAGTTATTCGTCATATTAATTAGTTGTTGGCGCAAACGATTGTTTTCATTGTCTTAAATGTGATGTTTTGTATTTTAACAAATTGTGTTCCTCACAAAGTTTAAAATTAATGCGACAATTATCACAAGATGAAATCGATCTTGTTAGTAGCTTAGCAGGAGACGAATTATTACCAGGATTTGAAAATTTTTAAAACAGCTTGTAATTTTTTTATACAATTTTACTACTTAATGCTTTTGAGATTAGTAACCTGCTAGATATTATTATTCTAGTGTCTTGTTTTCTGTAATTTCGTTTGCATTTATTAAAACAAAAATCAGTGTACTATATTTTAAGCAGATGCGTTCTTTTTTTAAAAAAAAATGTAATATTATCCCAATTTAATAACGCAAAATTGACTAAAAATGAAAACTTGAAAAATGACTAACTTGCAGTTGTATTGTGTGTTAGGTAGCCTGACTTTGTGGCCGAGGGGAGTTGTGTCTCTGTCCTCGATATCTCGACGGTTTCTTTTTGATCCGTATCAGAGAATCCTCAGTCAGGTAGTGCTTTTACGTCTCGTTGCGCAGAAGTTAGTGTTGTGGAAGGGCTTGGTGGGGAGTGGGGGGGGGGTTTGAGAGCTTTTCGTGAGCAACTAAGGGGTAACAGTATATAATAGTAGATAACAGTACGGCCGTTCATATGTGTATGAGACATAGGCGGTCGTATTAAATGTGTGTCTAACAGACCAGCAGACACTCCCCGTACTTAGGTATAGTTGCAAGATAGTTAAGCAGACCATACTCTCGCTTCTCACTACAAGCTTCCACTCACTTTTATGCTGTGTTGAGTGTTGATGTACTTGACGTAACTGTGCGGGGTGCAGTAGACAGATACTGTTTCTGAGCTTGGGAGGTGGTACTCGCTTGCGCAGTTACGGGGATGTTCACTATACTGAGCCTGAGAGTCTCTCTCAACTACTTTCAAAGCTGGCAGAGCATTTAAAACTACCGCAATTTCTAACAGCCGTAATATTCAATTAGATGGCTTTTATTTCTCTTCTATCTTCTTTCCTTCGTTCAAAGCTGTGCATTCATGCATTTACCGCGTCTCCATTCAATATGGTTTACTCTCGAATATACTCAGCGTACAGCAATACAGTGTCGTGATGGGTGTGATGCCTTCAGGCGGCTTTACTGTTACATAATCATCAATATTACGTGTTAGGTTTACAACACTAAACAAAGAGATAATCACATTTGATGTGCCTACGAATTTTTAAAACGTTTTGTGCAAATTTGGCAAAGTAATACAGAACTCGAAATGTTAATTCGTAATCAAAAATATGTCAATTTTAGGCATGTAGCAAAGTTTCATTCACTTCAGAGCAAAGAATACATCGCAAGAAAGTAATAACAAACAATTAACTATAGAATGCACTACCAAAATTTGCTGGTATTCAATCCTGAGGTATTTATTACACCATGAAAAACTGTTTACCTACACAACTAAATACATAATATCTTTGCAAATCATCTTGCAAATGTACTTCACATGAAACAAGTTTATAGACATTGACATGTTAGTAACAATTGTATTCCAAATGTACAAGTTAAAGTCAAATGACTTGTGCGTTTCACATAGCTAAAACGCTTTTAGAAGTTTAGCAAAGCGCATACGAACCCGTTGTATACGTTTGAAAAAAATTCCGCCGTTGCCATTCGTTACATTGTTATTTGCTTTAAAGCAAACAAAGTAATGTGTAAATAACTTTCGAGTATAAAACAATCTGGTGCGGATTTTGCACCGAACGTTTCCCCCGAGTGACTTATGTAGATTCTAAGCTTACAGTGGGTTGGCTTTGTTACTAGA
Source organism: Dicyrtomina saundersi (assembly GCA_034695245.1). Taxonomy (NCBI): domain Eukaryota; kingdom Metazoa; phylum Arthropoda; class Collembola; order Symphypleona; family Dicyrtomidae; genus Dicyrtomina; species Dicyrtomina saundersi. The sequence goes on along the minus strand of JAQFZE010001595.1, from coordinate 5,150 downwards.
AACATTTTGTTTGTAGTAAGGCTAGCATAAAACCCAGCACTAAGCGCCAGTGCAAATATGCTAGATTTGAGCTTTTCTGGTGACAGTAGGTAAGGTACATGTGCAGCCGTTTTGAGTATGTTTGGTTCGAATTGCGCTAGTATGAGTTGGCTAGGTACGATTGTTGATAATAGGAGTAGGTGAGCTACGAGTGGTGCCGCTACATCTTTGCTTGGTATTAGCAAATGTACAGGTAAAAGGCAACGTTGGATGGGTACAAGTTGCTGCGTTCTGAGTCGGAACGGTAAAATCTATTATGGTTAGATTCAGCTCTGTAAAATTTACGCATGCACAATGGTGCTGGTACACGTTTTACCTATTCTGGTAGGCCTTATCACAGTATCACAGGTACAAGATGGTTGGGTACGAGTGGTGGTGGTACAAAAGTGTTGGTACAAAAACAATTAGCATATAAATTTTACAATACCTCAGGTCATTTAAATTCGTTTTAATAGAATAATGCAAATATATAAAACAAAACACGGGCTTAAGCCTTTGCTTATCGGCATCCTAAACAGTAACGTTTATCAGTTTGAATTAAACGCCGATTCTAAAATTCTGTAATATATATTCGTCCTCGTCAGTTTCATAATGAACAATCTGCACTCCAAGGACCTGTTATCAGCAGATACTACTTTATGGGATCGCCCACAAATATTGTCGTCGTTAGGATCAGTGAATATGATTGGGAAATGATTAATTTCTGTACTAAAAATTGACGCTTACTTAATGTTTGGGATGTCAAATGCTAAAAATTACTTGTACAAGACCAAGACGAATTCAGGTTTTTTGCTTTTGAGAGTTTCTTTCTATTAACCTCAAATTGTTTCTTTTTACCAACTTTTCATTTTACTACTTTCTATTCTATACTAAAATATATCAAAGTGTTATGATTTGTGAAAGGTTCTGAGATTAAAATAAATGATTTGTACGTTTGTATGTGTGATGCGGTTATGTGATAGGTGAATGTGAATGGTAAGTGAATGTGAAATGAGGCAAGTATTAAATTGAATTAGACTTTAGAAATGAATTTAATAAATCAATAACTGAAAGATAAAACGGAAAGTGTTTTATAAGAACAGAAGGTTCAAAGCTAGTTAGTCGGTAGTTGAAGTGAATATAATTTTACATTTAGATTTAACTATTGAAATCAACTCCGTTTCCTGCGAGTGATTAGATCATTTTTAAATTACAATAATTATTTTAGAATCTCTTTCCTTTCGACCTGAATTATCAAATAGCAATTCATACACATTTCATAAATCATCTTTGTCAATAATAATTCAAGCCATTTATAAGTTATAACTCAATTCGAGTTTTACATACCAGAGTATTGCACAATAAATAGTTGTCATCCAATTGTTTCATAATTTAAATCCGTTCTTATTTACATCGAGTTTACACTGCAAATAACATCAAGTAATCTTAAGCAATACTTCGCTGAGATTCTGACTAAATGAAATAATCCTTTTAATATTTAAAATGTATAATGAAATAAACTAATAAATTATTATACCGTTAATCTCCTGTTAGTCGCCATACTTAACAGTTCTCTCCCCCAAACTTAATTCGACCCATGAATTAACCCAGTGACCTAGGGTCACTTAAAAAAAAATCCCCAAGAATTTTCAAAATTTTAAAATTTCAAAAACGTCTGAAATTTTAAAAATCTTATCTAAATATAGAATCTAAATACATAATAAATTATTATACTATACTTAATCTACCTAGACCTGTCTGCCTATCAAAACCTATCTAGTAATCCATAAGTTTTCTGCCGTCATCTAGTGCTTTGTCGCTGCAATTGGCCTTCTTTTCCTCTAATTGTTTGCTGAGATCATCATTGACATTTTTCTGCATTTTTATTTGACAGGCCAATATTTTTTTGATATTAATTTTTGTATCCTTCTGCTTTTGATACTCACAATCTTTCTTTTTCTGCTCCTTTCTGAATGTCTCGTTATTCGTGTCGTCTGTTTGTGGTTCTATTTTTTTTTCATTTAGCACTGATTGCTTTTTGCATGCCTGTCTGTTTTTGCCCTTTCGCCTTCTCGATTTTTGCTTCCAAAGAGGTGATCTTTAACACACGAATACCCATATACTTATAAAAAATTTTATCGCAATGACTGCAAAACCACCAATGCCCAATCTATAATAATAAGAGCTGAACAAGAAGATTGAATCTTGGGCGGAAATCGTTAATTTGTTGATTTCTTTACTTATGCTCATGGTATCCATGGTGCCGACCTACCTATCTTCTACAATAGGATCTGACTAATGATAAATTTTGATGGTGAAGCCAAAATATGAATCAATATGAATCGTATGAGCGTTAGATAAGCAGTTCAATAATAATAATGTTGGGTATGACTATCGCAACCGCTTATAATAGTAAGAAAAAAACTTAATAGTAACTGGAGTACCGTCATTGTTGATTTTTAGTGTTCACTATAACTATGGCAACAGCTGCAAAAACATTTCTCCTCCGTCATTACGCATTATATCAAATCATTATATCAAATGCATTTATTTTCACATTGTGTTCCTAAAATTATAATGACAAAGTTATAATATGCACAATGTAAAAATATTATCTTTATTGCATGGGATCGTCATGATGCATTTCATTGGCCCAGTCCGGAACAGGTGTAGGTGGACGAGCAACGACTTCAACTACTGCTACTGCAGCAACCACTGGTGCTGCTACTACTGCAGCTGCCACCGGTGCTGCTACTACTGCAGCTGCCACTGGTGCTGCTACTACTGCAGCTGCCGCCGGTGCTGCTAATCCCCCTGGAGCAGGTGCCTGCACCGGGACCATAGGCTCCGCTACGTCCACCATGTACGGATCTATACCTTCCATGTTGAAATCCAGAGCGTACACATCTCGATCCGTTTGAGGGCGAGTACATAACTCACAATACAAAAACGATCCTGAAAAATATGTATTAAATTCAATGTTAAATACAATTACATCGAACATTTTACAGTTTTCAAAAACAAGTAAATAGAACATTTTGCACTTTTCTGAATCAAGTAAATTGAACATTTTGCACTTTTCTGAATCAAGTAAATACAACATTTTGCACTTTTCTGAAACATGTAAATACAGCATTTTGCACTTTTCTGAAACATGTAAATAAAACATTTTGCACTTTTCTGAATCAAGGAAATACAACATTTTACACTTTTCAGAAACATGTAAATAGAACATTTTACACTTCAAAAAAATGAAAGTAAAACATTTTACGCATTTCAAAAACTCCTAATTACAATTTTACGCCTGTTTCTTATTTTGCTTTTATGACAGCTCATTTTAAGAAAATATAATTATTTAAACTTACGATGCGAGATAAAGTTACATCGTGGACAACGGTGGATCTCGTCCCTTCGCCGCCGCAACCCGTTTATGGGTACTCCCCGGTAGCACCTGTTATTTGGGCAGCGTACTGGCAAAATAAAATAAAAATAAGTTTTAAAATCTGGGCCACTCATCTTTTCAGTTTCAACCAGTCAATTAAAATTATTTCTTGACCCATGCCTCATCTAACTACAACATATGCTGTAAGCCCAAAAAACTTACAATGGCGCTCGAGTGCCAGATCCACGATGATGTGCCCGCACCACACGCAGTACCTATCGAATTTCCCCTTGATGTCCGGAAGATTCTTTTGATGGCCATCATTTCCGTCCCTCCCTCCATTGCCACTCGATCCCATTCCACCCCCTCCACCGCACCCTCCTCGACCACCGGCTCCATGGTAATTCCCACGATTTCCCTACAACACCAAACAGTAATAAAATATTAAAATATGCACATTTATAGTTCTATAAAATTTAACGTTTATAAATTTTGCACTTTTCAAAAACATGTAAATGGAATATAAAAAAATAAATTATTAACTTACTCTGTGAGATGCCATACTGAACTTTTGATGCTAAAAAACGAGATTGAAAGGGTGATGACTACCACGCTCAAACTTTGAAGTTGGAATAATTGAGATGCTAACTTATCATTCTGTCAACCGCGTTTTTTTAGCATTTCGGGAGCATCCATACATAATGGCATCACTTAGCGTCATCTTCTTCGTGGGGTTCATTTTGCATTCATTTTAAGCACTATTGCTATTTGGGGTGTTCAAAATAATATAATTTTATATGAGGCGACTATGATCACAGGTCAGCAATTGTACTCCTCCGTGGCGTTGGAAAGCGAAAAAGTCAAACAATGAAACCTGCACTGTTACGTGTACGGATTGACAAACTCCAAATCCGCTATTGTAGTGCAGTAGACGGTTCCAATGCACAGTTACAAAAGTGGACTCTTCCATTATTGGAAATGTAACTGTGCATCTAACGAGGCCGAGTCCACGGTTTGTTCTCCTCACATCGTCTACTGCGCCTACAGTGGACTATTTGCCCGTGTGTCCGTTCACGTTCCAGTGTAGGCTTGCGTGTGTAGACGAAAGCTTACTACGATCCACCTAAACCATTGCAATGCAGGCAGCTTCTCTTTTGTGATCATAATATTTGCGCGCAGATTTGATTTTCCAATTCCAAATTCCAAACTAATTCACTCATTCATTTAGAACAGTCACCATCATTGCTGACTTTATTTTTGATTTTACATTCATCTTCATCTTTAGCAAAGCGTTTACCATCATTGCTGGCATTATTTTTGATTTTACATTCATCTTTATCTTAAGCAAAGCGTTGTCTGTCTATGTGTAACATTACAGTTAGTGCAGCTGTTAGTAATTAATTGCAGCTTTATTTGAGATCAGTACAGTGTTGTTAATTATTGTTACTATTGTGTTGTTATTTGAATTAAAGTGATTCAACGACAAAACGTTGTTTTACACAAAAATAGTTAACAATTTAGTAACACTGTGCAGCACGAAGTAGAAGAACAGCTTTTGTAATTCAAAACTTCTTTTCTGTTTCTGCAGAACGCATGAATAAACAAAAAGTTTTACAGCTTTACATTTTGTAATTAGCATTTTTCATATTCTATCTCCACTTTATAATCTTATCTATTACTAAATAGCTCTTTTGAGAGCTTCAGACTCCAAGTTGGTCATTGCGTCTATTGGAAAGGTGTTAAGAGTCCA
>JAQFZE010001594.1:0-17301 GCA_034695245.1 Dicyrtomina saundersi | reverse complement strand
ATAGTTTGTAATTTGTAGCCTCATATATTTTTTTAAATTTTTTTATAGTGTTAAGGAAGAGACTAGAGACGGAACTCATACGGGTTGTTCAGATCCAGAGTTCCCTGATCCTCATTTCGTCATTTCCCAGGCTAAATATACTACCTAAGTACGTAAGTATGAACTACCTATATCTACAGGTAAAAGTGGTTCTTGGCCTGTGCATATGGCTATGTAGGTAGTAGGTATGCTTATTTATATAAAGACGAAAAGATCTCATACTTTGATATCAATTAATTGAGTTTACTCTAAAGAGAGAAAAAAAAGGGAGAAGATACAAAGTTCTAGTCTAGTCAATAAAAATATAATATTATTATAATAGCTAAAAAATCTAGAGCTATACTATGCTGTACATACGCCTACTACAATATACAATTACACTAAAAACAATTATAAAATAATAAACTATACGACACGACGGTAGCTATTTTACTTGTATTGGTGGTTCAATAACTTACCGAAGCTTCTATGACTATTATTATGATTACTATTAAGTGAATCTATACAGAAAATTACATAGTTACAATGCTATGTATATTGGTAGATGGAGGGAAATATATTACATCACTCAACTGACCATATATTACTATTATGTACAGGGCAGTTGGATGAACTGCGGGTGTGAGATGATGATGGACGGAGCGGATATTGCTTTGGCTGTGTGGGATTTATGGTCACCACAGCACAGCTTATCAGCTAATTATAACAAAAGGATTAAGTACATTGCATGGGAATAGTGCTGCAAATTAATAGAGCGCAATATATGTATAGTCAAAATCTAATATCTAAATAGTATAACTAATAATAATGAGTCCAAGACATTCATACCTCCGATGAGAGCTGTTTTGTAGCTTTTACTAGGTTTGAAATGAAAGAATGATGGTGAGTAGCCGGAACATTGATCTTCCTGATCTTCAAGGTACATCCCTTCCTTCCCCATGGCAGCAAGTTGTCGTCCCTATGTCCAAATCATTATAGTATTATTAGCATATCACAGTATTTCACATTCTACTACGACTACGACATATAGGGAATCAAAAGAGCCTCAGACAGGACAACAGTCAAGTGAAATAAGACAGCGCTAATCAATACACACACAAAAAATGCAGTCATATGGTGGTGCTCCTGTGTTTCTTGCACAGATGTTCAGATAAGTTTATATATGGTTTTGGTCTGGCTATTTATTATTCCATATGGTGTCCCATTCCCATTGTAATATTATTATGTATTGTATAAAAATGCTACCTGACTACTACATATTATAATACTTATATAATTTTGATATTTGATTTCGGAGTCGGATATAGCTTACTTGTTTTTCCTATGAAATTTATTAAGTTGTACATTTTGAATGATTGCAAAATTTAACGAGTTTCAACAGGGGGTAATATATATGTAGCTAGGTACGACGTATACATACAGCATCAACATTCCTATCTGACTGGGAACTGTCTACTGATTGTCTGGACTGAGACTGGAGACGAGGGCTGGAAATCTATATGCTTTTACATATCCCTACTTAAACTTCCCTTTCGATACATATGCACAGGTATGTATAGCTATAAATTAGTATGTACATAAAGAATATTCTTCCTTTTAGTTTTAATCATATGACTTTATGTTTTTCCTTCTTTTTTTTGGTTGAGTGCGTGCGTAGACATATGTAAAGGTAAAAGGGTGGACTCGCCTGTTGTATCTGTACTGTGCATGTATAACACGAAATACGCGTGTACATATATACCTATATCAGTACTTACATATGCTGCGGATATATAGACAGAGAGAGAGAGAAAAGACTGAGTGATTTTGTGCGTACACTTACCTTGGGCATGAACATAATTAAAAACGTGGCTAAACTTTGTGCAAGGAGTCCAAATGCCACACAAGCGTCCTGATGCCGCCCCTATTTTCATGTTCACATAAATACATTTTTATTTAAGTCATTGTCATATTAACAACATTCACATAATTTATTCACTTAATAATTATTACTACGAGCCAGCCAACCAGCCACCAGCCAAGTACTCAATATATTTCTCCTTACACCCCCACCCCGTCCGTCCTACACACTCCTCTCCTGTAGTAGTAGTCCTAATTATTATCCTGTTTCATTTTCTAATTATCTCTCTCTCGTATAATTATTCTACATAATATAATTACAATATTAATTTCCCACTAATGATCACTCGTGGCGGACATGGGAGGGAGAGAGGGAGGGAGGAGGGTGTGAGACAAATTTATTATTAGGACTCGCAGAACATTATCACATCACTCACAATGACTTTTTACATGACCAAATCAAAGCCCAAACGAGGAGGTATACATACATACCTAGGTACTACATAGAATAGAACAATCAAGGGAAGGGATTTCATATTGAAGTTTTATAGTTTTTTTACCGGATCACTGGCCTTATTTAAATCCTTGAAATTAGTTAATTAATGAATTACTGTATAGTTATAAGTAGTAAGCACTACATAGCTTTAAATAAAATAAATACCGCCGAATATTGAGTACTTGGTCATAAGTGTCTAATTTCTATATACTAATAAAAATTTAATGATAATTAACTAATTTATTTTTTTCTAATATTTTTTAGTCTTGCCGAATCTGAAGGAGGTTACTACAAAGTTGAAGAGGGAAATAATTGTAATTTATTTGTAAGCTTACTTGAAGAATCCATCCAGCAATAGTCCATGAGACCCAAATGGGAACTGTCACAAGAATAGAGATGCCAATGTATGTGGACTCCCTATAATTCTCTCGTATCCCACGTGTTTTGAAGGACAACACACCGACGACAGCAATTAAGAATACGTTATAGGAGAGAGTGAGGAGTAATTGAGTGTATGATGTCCCGCACTGTGACCACAAAGGTCCGCCCACGTGATTCTCCTACAATTGACAGAGAATTGAAGTTTACATACATAATAGGTAAGGTAGGTTCTTGTAATTATAGATAAGGAAAGGGAAAGGGAAAGGAAGAATTATATATATGACATAATATATCCATACCTATGCCTGTCTGCCTTCCATACATTTATGCATTAACTCTTAATTAACTTGAACCTGCACTGACTTACTTCCACGCTCATGCATTTCATTCCCCATCACCATCACATCTTTAATAATGTAGTCAAAGTCAATATACAATACTATATCAAGTCAATACGCGGACGTTATCCTATCACGTTCACGTTTTTACATTCGAGAATATTTATCCTTTGCCTTTCCCTGTTGTGTCTGCCTCCCTGTCTACTGTCTATACTGTCCACCCCGTGTCTGTCCAGTGAAACCTGAACATATTAATTTACAAATCTCACTCTCTCATATGTCATAATTAAATGTAGCAAGGATCTGGGCTCCACACACTCGAAGGTGTAAAGACTTGTAATATATAGATATATTTTACTTAAACAAATGTAGATTCAAAGATGCGATCCATGTCAATAACCACCAAAGAGGGAAGATGAGGCGGCTGTACACGTAGTTAGGTACATATCGTCTCCGGCTACGGCTACGGAAAGAATTATTGCTCAGGGGGATGGCTATGGCTCCACGGCTCTGTCTATATTTCAAATCCAAACACCTTCTCTCTCCGCCAGTTCCCACCGTCGGGTAATTGCATCAATAATAATATCAACAGTCAACATCAACACTAAGCACACAGACAGAAGAGAGAAGAAACGAGACGTGGTACAGTCATCTCCATTGCATTGGAATGGGACTCCTTATTGTGTCTTGCTCTTGTGCTCCAAGTACGAATTCAAACTTCAAACAAGTGGATGTCAAGTGAATAATATATAAATCTGGTGGCTTTATTAAGTCAGACTCGAGACTCAATGATGAGTTTCTTCTCTACTAATGAACATGTTCACAACCAAGTTGCTCTTCTGAGGAGTCAAGACTACTCAGGTCTCGCTAATCGTAACTATGTGTGAGTGCGTGTACTTATACAGTATATGTCTTACTATTTTCCCTATAATGTGCACCTACCTACCTACCTACCTGCCTTTCCTTTTCATTTCCCTTTTTATTCATACGTAAGTATGGAGAGGCTGGAGTTGAACTGTGAGTTTGGAGATGGACGACTGGATGGATAGGTTGTGATTGTGAGGTACTACTACTTCTTGCGGATAGACACGCTTTTTTAAAGAGGTGTCTCTTTCTCTGCCAGCCTTTATTTTGCATTATATAATAGAGCACCTCACTATATGCCTGCCTGGAAGAGTTACATTTGCCTATGGTGGACTTGACGTTCATTGCACATTCTATCCCATTTCCCACCCTATCTCACATCTTCTCATCGTCTGCATCATTTCGACGGACGTAGTTTATGGCCTAGCCCGTGGAATTACTCCATAGATGTACGCAAACTTGGTGCACCTGTACCTGTGTACATAATTGAGTGGGGTATTTCGTTATTATTGCAGTGGTAGGTACGTACCTACTTGTATAATTATAGCAAGGTGCTTTTATCTGTACTCGCTAGACATCATAGTTGGAGGTAAATAGTGAATCTGATTTTGAGTGCAATGCATTGGTAGGTATACCTGCTTGAATTTATTAGATATAGAAGGGAGATAAAATATAGACAAGCTTCCACACAGAGTCCAAACTGTCATCGTCGCCGGAATGCGAAATATGTTTTTTACATATTTTTCCGTAAAAGTACCTATCCCTGATATCATTAATTTGCATTTGGGACCACCTCCAATGCCACACAATGCAATGGAGGGGTCTATGTTTACTACAGCAGGTTTTTGTCCTTTTTAAAAAATTCAAGTGTAACATTTTCCGAATTTTATAAAAAATACTAAAATATTAAACATGTTTTCGTTTTCAACACAGCACAGGTACTAAGGACTAAGGAAAGCTCTTCACTCGTTATAAAATGGAGATACAGCCTTTTGCATGGCGAGTGAGAGCACCTACCTACCTACTACTTATAATTAGTTGGGTAAATGAACGCTCTGGAAGGAAGTAGACACTCTAACTAATATGACAAGGAACTTGGACTAATGGGAAGATGATAAAGCATGGTATGGTTGGTGTGTGAAAGATTGTGGAGATACTTTACCTGTAAGTGCGGAGGATACACGATGACCCATTGGGTGTCAATGGCAACTTGAACGAGGACAGAGAAGAGGAGAAGGCAGGCTTGGTAGGAGGCGGGGAGGTAGATCCCACCGTCGAGACTCAACAGGAAAATGCACTTGACCATGAGAACGGAGAAAATGAGAGTGTAGGCAATTCCCAGGCCGAGTCGTCCCAAAAAACAGCCCACACTCGACGGCGTAATGGCAAAGACGAGGGCGAGAGAGGAGCAGAGGAAGAGGCCAAAGAGGAGCATCTGTCCCAAAAATAAGTGACGTCGACTCGGACCCCTCGCCTTGCAGAGCACATAGATCTCAAAGAGACTGATGAGGAAGATGTTCACGGCGGCAATGGACAGGAGAGGAATGGTCCACACTTCCCTCTTCAAAAACCCGCCCATCAAATTATTACTTCGGTAGTCATTACTATTACCGTGAGTGCTCTGCGTGTTGTGCGTGCTTCGATGATGAGTGGAGTGATCTCCCATATTAGAAGAGCCCGGACCAGAATTAGAATGGGAATTAGAGGTGTGATGTGAATTGGAATTGGAATTCCTCGACGGCTTAAAAGAGGAGGACGGGGAGTGCGTGTCCATGGAGGAGCTCACATTCCCATGCTTCCGCTGACTCCCATGTCCATGTCTTGAGAAGATGCTGGAGGAGGAGGAGGAGGTCTTGGTTGTGGTCGTACTGGCACTCGTGCTCGCACTCACACTACTCGTACTACTGCCCTTCTTCTTCTTCCCTCGCCCCGGCTCCTCAATAATCTCCTCAATCTCATCATCCTCGTGTCTGATCTGGACGGGGGTGGGGAATTTCGGGGGATTTGGATTGGGATTGAGATTTGGCTCTCTCATGATCGTGGTCATGACGTCGATCCGCTCTGAAGTCTCATCATCACCCTCGTCATCTTCTCTGGACGGAGCCTCCTCACCAATAATCCCACCGTCCTCATGATGTTGATGATGATGCTGTTGTTGTTGATCATCATGATGCGGCGGATGATTATTGTGATTATTATGGTTATGATTACGATCATGACCCTCTCTCTCCCTCATGTAATTCCTTGTCATCGTACTGTTCGGCGGTGTGTTTGGGTTTTGATTCAGATTCTTCCCATTCGCATGTGGGACATGAAGAAATAAGGATGGACCGCGATTCACATTTAATTTAGCTCCGAAATTGAATGAATTCTCCCTCCCTGTCGTCGTCGTCTCTTGATTTTGATTTGGACTCTGACTTGGTGGAGGATGATTTCGATGATGCTGTTGTGAGACTCTTCTCGTAATGGCTGTAATGGCTCCCTTGTGCTGGGAGTGAGATGTGGATGAGGACGAAGACGAAGAGGACGAGGGTGGGAGTCGAACATTGCTCGTACTCTCAATGATCTTGGGTAGCGGCTCTACCTGGCCCAATTTGTGTGACAGAGCGGTGACGGATGAGAGTATCAGAATGAGTGAGCAGAGTCCCACACTTTTACCACAATTTCTGCGCTCTATCACTCCCATTTTTAAATTCGTATTTTTTTTTTGTGTTGTTTTTTGTGTGTCTGTACTATTCTACCTACTGACTACTCCAATAACGTCCCTCCTACCCTACAAGTAATTTCAACTCGCTCTTAAAAGTCTCTCATCCACAGGGAAACTATTTGTAACTATTTTTATAACTATACCGCAACAACTATAAATAGTATATATATAATATATATAGGACAATCCACAAGAGCTATTAATGGTTTAGTGGGGATATGGTTGTAGAACAATTGAAGACGAGCTCAAATTGTATATCAATTGAGAATAACACCGTTCAATTAGCACACACGACAGTCTCTCTCTGTCTACACAAAAATCTTCCCCATTCACTTTAATCCGTTTCCAATTCTCTTCACTAAAAGATGTCTTTGTTTTTTGTTTGTTTTTTTCTTGATTACTCTAAATTTATTATTTTTTGACTCTTCTCACAAACTCTGACAGCAGAGATTCACACAGAGAGTGAGTGAGAAGACAAGCACTGACGTCTTTCCTTTTCCTTATAATGATCCACTTCTAAACTTCTTCTTCTTCTTCTTCTCCTTGGTTGGTTTTCAATTAGAAAAACAAAATAGAAACAGAAAGAAGTAGAAAGAGCCAGACTGCATGCGGGCTCATCTGTTTTGTTGTGTATATATAATTCTTTATTTTGTGAAGTCCTCTCGTCCTTCTTGTTTGCTATGGGGAAGGAGAGGAAGACGCGATGATGATGTAGTGGGGATGAGCTTTACTTCCACACTACTTTGTTTCCTTCTTCTTTTTTCCTGGTCTTCGTGTTGAGTGTTGAGACTGACGTTCGTTGAGATGGACCAAAGGACAAGGAAGGACTTAGAGTGAGCAGTCAAGAGTCAACCGTCCGCTTCTCCTCCTTTTCATCGAGTACAGAGTTCTCCTCCTGATCCTGCAGATACATCACATCACATCAATCAGAATCAAGATCATGACAAAACAGTTTCCTTTCCTCAATTTGCATTTTCCATTTTACACATATTTATATTTTACACCTTTTCTTTCATTTTCAAAAGTCTCCTCTCAAAAGCTTACCCCACAACAAAAGTAACAACAACAACTACGACATTCACAAAAACAGTCACATACATAGGCATATAGATAAGTCACCGGCTCACACAGGACAAGAGTAGGTATGCAAAAAGGGAACATTTTCATATGTACTAATACCAGTACAGTACGCTATACAGACCGCCATCACCTTGCCTGCCTTTTTATTAGACTTCTTTGTACACTGTATATAGTATAGACTAGACCCAAAGACCAAGAACCAAGACGAAGAGTAGTAGTAATTAGATATATACGTACATGCTCAACGAGAAAATAGTATAAAACACAGCGACAACGACAACAAAACATTATCCTCGACTAACTAACTCACTAACTGACTAAATAACAGGAACAAGAACGACAACTACATACAACGAGTACGAAATGCAAGTGCATTTTCAAGACGTCGCTCTACACAGAAGATGATAGAACTTGTAAATCCATATCCATACGTATAAGTTGCACATCTTGAGACTGGGATCTGAGTCAGTCAGTCAGTCAGCTGAGAATCTCTCACAAACTTTTATGATTTACGATTATCTTAAGTAGAGACACTTGTCATTTTGTCACATGCCGTCCTTTGTCGTTTGTCCTCTTCCCTCTTCTCTATAGCCTCACTCGCCTGACTTTCTTTTATTTACTACAAAACTATATACAAACTGCTTTACTTTTTTCCCCTCATTTAGGAGCATGTGCATCGAAGAAGGTGTGTGTGTGCGTCTCTGTCTGAATTGTTGAACGTTGCATGTGCTACAGACTATGTACTAGCAGTCCTTTAGGTAGTTCTCTTTTTCTGTAGTGGAGAAACGAGAGTGACAAGATTTAGCTTGCCAAGCGCGTGTGTTCCATCTCGACCAGTAAAAATGATATAAATATAACTGGATTTTAATGTATATCTATACACAGAGGCAACCAGCACTTACTTTACTTTTTGAAACTTGAAGCGAGTATGAGCGCGTCTACTTAAAGATTTTTTTTTGATGTCACTATGTACCTATAGTTATAGAAGTAACAAATAAAGGATGATTCATTTTTAAATAAATTTACATTTCGGCTGATTTAAACAGAGCAGACGTTTCCAAGGAGGGACGAGTGACAAAAATATAATGATACACATATAGCTATACAGTGAGAAAAAATTAAATATTCCCATTTTTCATTGTAAATTTTCCTAAAAATTCCGATTCGAATTTCGAATACTAATTTACTCACGCCAAGGAATGGGGACTATGGGGATGAGGATGGAGAAGGGAATGTGTGCTTCTGTCTCTGTGTGTGCATGGGCATGGGAAAAATAAATTGGAATCGCGAGAGGAACTTCATGTTATGCTCATGAACACGCACAAAAACTCAGTTAATTTAGTTTAGAAATTTATTTACAGATGATTTTAAAGCTTGGCCATTTATATTCAAGAATTCACACTCCCGTCGTCTATACGCAGAAAAAAAATTAAAAGAATATCATTACCCTCATCTCATATAATAATAATAATATTCTCCATCCTTATGGAATGGTGATGGTGTAGTGCAATATTCCGCAATTGCAAAAATATTTAAAAAGCAAAAGTAAAGAGAATGTTTTTTTTTCTACTACCAATTTTTTTTTGCTTCTTCTTCTTTTCTGCAGACCAAAGTATATAGATAGAATCTACACAGTCAAAAATCACTTTCCATTAATTGCAAAATTGCAAATTGCAATGCAAAGTACGGGAAATAATAGTAGGAAAAAACAGAAACATGAGACAGCTGCTGCCGCGTTTGTTTAAAAGTATTTAAAGAGATTAGATACATATGGACATATACCTCTCATAAAAATAAATTTTTACTTTTCATCTTCAGCTTTTGTGTGTCCGTACGTGGAAGTTCAAAAAAATTAAATTTCAAAAGGTATATTATAATATATAGAAAAATACAGGAATAATAATCATGATCATCAAGCCGCCAGCCTCTCAACTTTAATTTCATTTAATTTAATCCTACTTTGCAACCAACAACACAAGGACACATCCGTACTCTCTGTGTTGTACGGTTATTGGGCAGACGGTAATCTTTAAATCTGTATTTTTATTTTCTATATAGGCTATAGCTGTAGTCGTTGTGGTAGTCGCAGTGAAAGTAAAGCACCTTCCGCAACCAGTAGGACCGGAATTTAAATATATTTACAAAAAAAACGTTTTAAGTTGACTTTTTCCTAATATACCAAAATCCATGCAAAAATATAAATCTATACAGGTATTTAATTATCTATATATGTAGTCAGCGTATAGACTACTCTCATCTCCAAGACCGGATTTATGTGTGACACGAGTTCCTTTGCCCTCCTCGTCTTCGAGTCACCCATCTCTTTTTCTGACGCACTAAAATAAAACTACCAATTCCATTATTCCATATAATATTTCTACTTAGGATATAGCACTCCAACGCTCACGTTACACTTTCATGGTGGAGAAATAGAAATTGTAGGTAGGTAGGTAGGTACGGAGGAATGGAAATATACTTGCACTTCCACATGTGCTATGTGCACATTCAAAAAAGATCTGTATTATGATCCCCATGCTGCTGCATCTATGGTAATCTGGTTGAGGCCCAGAGGATCGTTATTTAAATTAATGCTAATTGAAATTCCGTGTAGTAACAATACATGGATCAATACACGTATTTTAACAACAACACTACGACTACAACAGCTATCAACAAAAGCCAAATTTATTTTCCATATTCACTTCATCTTCAAGCAGACTATAGACGGGTCTACAGGAACGGAGAACCGTATGGAGCGTTTTCTGTACAACTTTTTACGGAGATCATTTCATATATATCTATATAGGCATTATAGCCAGGTACATAACTGCATGAATGGCCGGGCTTGGCCTGCGAGCCTTCTTGACTGCTTCATTTCACTTCCTTTAGTAGACCAGAACCAGACGAGAAGGAGACCAGCATCAGCAGAGCCAAGTAACTATTTACCATCCCCATCCACATTCACGCTATCTCTCTAAAGACTCTAAAGACTCTAAAACTAATGGTTATCACACCTACGGAAGACACGCAAAAAATTTACATGTCCACACGGACAAGCCACACAGCATTCAGACAGCCACCCTCCAGCACCAGTTTTTCAATGTAACCTTTCCACCATGTGGATGTTCCCATAGCTGTAGCTATAGCTATATGGCATTAATATGGTCGTCGTTTGTTCCTTCCAAACAAGTTCACTGGGCCCATGTGGCTCACATTAGCGATGATTACTGGATTACTTATTACATAATCACGGGAACAAACAACTAAACTACAGTCCTCAAGATCAAGATTCATGTTGGCAATCATTATCATTAAATCCCATGATTTTGATTAAAGGGATAATGGTCGAAATTATTTTATAATGCAGATACATAGCATATTTTAGCTTGTAAAAAAAAGACCCCAACCAATTCATATCTATACCTACCTAACTCACCCAGTATACTGTCTATACATAATATAAAGCAGATTTATTAAATTAAATTAAAGTGATAATTCAGCAATAAATATTTAATACACTGGATTTAATTAAGATTGTAGAGTACCCTCATCATCATCCCCATAATACCATAAACAAAAAATGTAAAAAAAAATATATATGATGACAGCTTTTAGCACAATCATCCACAGGTAACTCCACAAGGAGGTACATACATAGTAAGGTTCACATTCAAATGACCATTTATGCCACACATCCATTACATATATGACTTAAGACCGCGCACCGCCCAACTAAACATACCTGCGTACACCTATATGAGAATACGATGAGATTTCGTTGAGTGTTTCATTCCCTTTTTATAGGATAATTACAGGAATGATGACACGTGTAATGGTTATATAGAGAATTACAACTTTTTTACGATTGTGGCTAAAATTTAAAATAGATATCGTCTCCAATGGTCAACGATGGATGATGTGTATTATGTTGATATTTTCCCCTCGTTTTCAAGCATATGCTTGACTCATATAGTAATGACTGACGTGAGAAACAATTATTATTGGATGTATCACCATACTACATATCAATAACAAATCATCAAAGCTCTAAAAACTAAAATTAAATCCTGTTCTTTTAGAATTCTTATATTTCTTTTGCAACAATCAAAAATTGAATATGAAAGGACATCCATAAAATTTGAATTCTGTGATGATGGAGTTTATGTAGGAACAACTTTGGCTGTAATAACTATAAGCTGGCACTTGACTATATATGCATTGTATTATTATGGGCTATATTTAAATAAGATTTGAGTAAATCATAAATTTTAAAAGAAAATTAGACGACCCCATTCGGGCAGGGCCGGACGAAGGAATTATTTTTAGGCAGCAATTTGCTTCCATACAAAAACCACCATTTTGATTTTATTGATGATTTTTTTTTGGTAAAGCAAAATGTTATATTTGCATGTTTTAGAAAAGTGCAAAATGTTCTTTTTACTTGATTCAGAAAAAT
This sequence comes from Dicyrtomina saundersi, assembly GCA_034695245.1. NCBI lineage: Eukaryota > Metazoa > Arthropoda > Collembola > Symphypleona > Dicyrtomidae > Dicyrtomina > Dicyrtomina saundersi. Next base: position 5,101 of record JAQFZE010001594.1, on the reverse strand, counting down.
GCTCAATGTTCTATTTACATGTTTTGAGAAAAGGTGAAAATGTTTTATTTCCATGTTTTTGAAATGTACAAAAAAAATTTATTTGCATGTTTTTGAAACGTCAAAATATTCTTTTTACATATTTTTGAAAACTCCAAAATGTTCCATTTACATGCTTTTTAAAAATTCAAGCAGCGGGGGCTGCCTACGCTGGCCGCATTATCCGGCCCTGCATTCGGGAATTTAGAACCATACTTTTAGCCTTAACTTATATTGTCTTATAATTTATCTTGGTGTCCATGCTGCTATAAATTTTACTACTAAACAAAATTAGCTATTGAAGATTTGGTCATTTTAGTGCTAAAAAGAGCGCATCAAAGCGCTTTAAAACAGGTAAAGTTCAAGTGCCCGGAAACTGCTACTAGTGAGAGGGGTTGTCATCGTCTTTCGTATATGGTAAATGCTCAAGTTATACAGTATATGTAGTACCTATTTACGATTATCGCGTGCTATTCCAGATTGCAGTTGTTGTTGTTGTTGTCGTTGTTGTTGCTGTCTACATTATTTGAAAATTATAACCTCAACAAGTTGTATCTGACAATAGCAATTTTTATCCCCATATATAATTTTATATTTTACTTTTACTCTTTTTCCATTCACAATGCATATAATTTTGAGTCTCGATGCAAAAATATATAAGGATTTGACGGAGAGCTGAGAAGATGGTATAGTGGTGGGTTCAGTGTTCTTTTATTTGCCTTTTCTTTCCTGTTACAAACTGTTGCCATTGCCATTGCTCTTGCCTACGGTGTGGTTAGTTAGTATTAGTATAGGTAGTATATAGTTGACTACGATACCCATCTCAAATTTTTGCCAAAATTCACTGATATGTGTATTATGTATAATGCACTGTCCTGGGTTTGCAGTGTATAGCGGTGGTACAGTAATACGCTGTCCTTCTCAAAACTACACACATACATCCAGGCATTGCAAATTCGTAATTGTAAGTATGAGGTAAAATGACTAAAATCAGTAAAAGATAAAAATGTCAAAAAATCACGTATCCGTCTGTGGAACAAATGATTTGTGGTCACGTTATTTCAATGAATTACTGTTATCCGTATTTACAGACTTTTGCATTTACATCCTCATACCATTCTCTCTCTTGCCCCTGCCCCTGCCTCAGTCAAAATCCGCGCCTCGTAGTCATCAAAAATACTATACACTCCAAAAAGGTATACTAACGTAAGTACCATCATTCCCATTACCATCAACGATCAACCATCATCAACAACATCACCAAATTCCCGTCTTAAATCAGAATTATCCTCGGACATCCATGTCGGACAAACAGAACAGAACAGAACAGAACACTGTAGAATAAGACTAACGATAAGAAGAGAGCTTTATGCTCTGGACTCTGGACTGTGTGTGGATGATATCTTATGTAAATTTACATTTTCACACAAAATTTTTGCATTTTTTTCTAAGTGATTACCTGTCCGTCTCTGCGCATTTCATTTGATCATTTTGATGGCTCTTAAATTTTTTTGATATATAATTATGTAGTCTTGGGAACGTTTGCGTTGAGGTTCAAAGTGCACATACAACATGTCTCCGTACGTAATAATTTTTCCAAAATCCTAAGCTTGTACACATAGGTACAGATACATCCATGTATCCCTACAAAAAGAACAAAACTCCCTGTTTACATTTTGTTTTTAGTCAAAAATGGCAAATAAGGATTTTGTAGTTTGCCCTTTTGAGAAAAGTGACTATATAGGCAGAGGGTTGTACAGGTGATAGATATAGTAGATATCATAGTTTGAATTTTGGCTTATTAGCTTATTGTACGTAGAATGCTTGGATGGTATGATATGGTATGGTATGGCATGGTAAAGGTAAAACAATGCATGACAAGGAATTATCCTGAACATGTGGCTGCGGTCATTGTCGAGCTGTTGTTGTTTCTACATATATGTGTCTCAATGTCCATGTCCCTCTGATTCTTATGACGATAATCCTGTTAAGTTTATGGGTATTTTTTCTGTACTTGTCTCTCTCTCTCTCAAAAACGCAGTCAGTGAGTCATTTGACTTGATACTTACAATGTGAAAAAAAGAAACTTTGAAACTCCTTTTCGTTTTAGTTCTTGAGAGTAAGTTATATAGATTTTGATGGAGGGGAACTGAAGAGTTTGAGAGAAAATCTATAATAAAAATACCAACCAAGAGCGTACAGAATTTGTTGTGGCTCAGAAAATAGAAACAGATATAGATGATGAAAACCACTGCATCTTTTCTGATTATCCATTTAGTATATATGAGACTCAGAAACAATCAGAGGGCACAGCCAGGACACACACACAGAAGAAGGCGCAAGGCACACAAACTGACAGGAGCTTACTACATAGGTACATAGTGGTTGTTGATTTTTATTTTCTATTAAAGTCTCCACAACAAATTCCACATACTGATCTACTGATATATCTCAATGGACATCTCAAGAAATGCCAAAGTCTCAATTTCAATCACCTCCTTGTTTTCTGTATACGGTTATATATAGAGATACAAAAAATGGCTGTCAAGCTCAAACAATAAAATGTGAGGCAACAGTTATACTGCAGACTGCAATATTGGTTGGACTGTGGGACTGGGATCATTTAATTTTATAGAGATAGCTAATTATTATAGTTTTATATATATAGCAACGCAGACAGCGTCGAGGATTAGGATTAGTCTCATTGCTTACGCTTCGCATGAGCATAAAACCATAGCAAAAGTTGAACGATACCACACAAAGACACAAATAAGGTGTAAACACTCCACATTCCACTATCCTTGCGTGTATGAGTATGGTGTATATACAGCTCTATAAAAATCAAAAATCAAAACTCGTTACAAACAAAAAATAGTTTCAATTGCTATCTACGCGTATAGTGCCAGTGATGCATGCTTGTGGCTTGGTCTCGGTATCGGTATCGGTCTCGGTCTCGGTCTCGGTTTTGGTTCAAGATTTCAAACAATAATAATACCCTACATAACATTCAACAACAGGATTGCTATATGTACAGAGGCGGTACATATTTATAGTTTTCTTACGTCCACATTTTGATATCAGTAGTTTCAGGTTTCATTCCCTCGTGTTTGTGTGTGTCTCAAGTCAGAATTGGGATTCGGTACAAAAGAATGTAGACTATATATAGGGAAAAGATTGATCCACGTTCAAGTTATACATTATATGTTCATGTCTCAAATTCAATTACAATGGATGACAGTCAAAATACCGCAAGTGGATGTTGTTGATGTCGATTGTGGATTGAAAAAAAAACAGAAAAAGAAGATGTTACCGTTTCCTCCGTTTACTTTTGCCCGTTGTCTATTGCTAATTCTTTTTGTCACTTTTCACTCTTCACAGAGCGTACGCTGTCACACTCACAGTCTCAAGACTGTCCTTCACGTAAATAAATCGATGTGGGTTTGTCTGTATAAAAAAGATCTGAATCACACATCTGTCTGTCTACCTGTGGTACTATCTAATATACGTATCCTATCACTTTTTGCGTCCGTGCCCCTCTACTATAGGACTCCATAGGTTCACATAGGTACTCATCATATATGTGCACTCATCAAAAGAAATTGACACTCAGTCAGATAAGAAAATCAGTTTCAGTTTTTGCTCTTGTAACTTTATTCTGAAACTGGACATTGTGCTCGGACTCACCTATATGCAGACAAGAGTCATTACACGATATACGGTACGGTGCATACTGATAGCGTGCAGAAGACAGTACAGTTCTCTTTTCATCCCACTTTCTGGGCTGGTGCTGGTACTGGTACTGGTTACTACTACATAGCGTCCAAGTTTAAACGTGACATAATATAATGAGATGAGAAAAAAAAATTGGAGAATATCAATATCACGCAAACAGGAAACCAGTACCACCAGGAATCTTGAGTATTCAGCGCTATGAGTTACTGGGAGCATCTTCTCTACAATTGTGCATACACTGGCATGCAAGAACAGCGCGTGTAACAAATCTCCCATGTCTACATCCATTGTTGACTGTCTTGTTGAAAACTTTTGAGCCATAAATTATCAACTACATGCTGTACTATATATGTACAAGTAGATGAGTGAGTGCGCATACTGTATAGGTATGTGTGGACAATCCATCTTGTCTCAATCAGTATTGGTTTTATCGTTTTCGTTATAGAGCCCTAGCGCTACACCACTAACAATACGAACAAGAGAATGGACCGAAACCGAAACCGAAACCTCTACTAACTAAAGATCCTCTCCTGAATGTCTAAAAAAAATTGACTCGCTATGTATTTACGTGTCTTGAGTTCGTGACGTCTGCATGAAGTGGAGTTTTAACCTGTACACACTATTAGTTTCCTTCTCGTTCTTATTGTCTCTGGTGCAGTACTGCAAAACATAGATATTTTATGTCCAAGTCCCATCCACATCATCTGTACTGACTGACACTGGCACTGGCACTGACCCTGGGAGCCTGACACTACAGTCTATAGGGCTGATCCTGATGAGAATATGGAATTGAAAAGACAATAAGACAGCTCCGCAATGACAAACCAAAAACCAAGACAGGCCCAAGGAGTAAAGGCAGACACACCGAACAATCAATGATCCAGTGTACAGATAAAACAAAACAGACACATGGAACGGAATCGTAATCGCAATACTCAATAGAAATGGAAATTGGACGAGATCGTAAATTGAGTGTGAGGGACATTGGAGCCAAGAACTGAACTGATTGGGTAATTTTACTTGCTTCAATAGAGTATTGTTTTTATGCGTTACATTATTACACATGTCTTCCGAGCTCCAGATTCACACAGCATTTACTTAAAGGCAAAGGTCTACTGTAGTTGCCGTCCTTTATTTTATGCCACATATGTGTGATAATTTTAAGCTATACCTATATGCAGTCAGGGATCTCCAGATAATATTGTGATTTCTTTGTCATTGGCACTGGTACTGGTACTTTTAAACCCTTTCACTTCCTCCGTGAAAATGCATATATAGCATATCGTCTGTGAAGAACCAAAATGACCCATATCCAATTTAAGCTAGAATCAAAATGAGCTATGTCATAAAA